>JAVYIG010010308.1:0-70254 GCA_035222895.1 Strongylocentrotus droebachiensis
TAAAAATAGTACGTGACGTCAGTTAACCCTGATGGTAATTTGCTCCAGGGCACGAGATCCTCCAAATAAAAAACGCCAGCTCGTAACCTTCGCTCAAGAACTGACAATTTTAACTTAATTATTCCCAAATTTAAACTCTCATCTTCCGAAAAACGTCTAACAGTTGCTTCTTTGAAAACGTGGAACATTACATGTTGTTTTAGCTCTCCTAAATATTCGAAAATTATACTACTATTATTGTAATACATAAAGTTTTACGTATCATATTGTTACGAATATGCAAATGAGATGTTGATTGATATGCTAATTCCAAGATGTGGCTCGAATCGAGAGTAATAAACGGAAAGGTAACCAAATCATCTTGATTGTTCTTTATTTATCAAAATAATTCTGAGTTGTGGTCAGGGCCTATATGAGTAGATTGCCCCGACCTAACAGATTGGGGGCTTGTCTCAAGAGCTAGATATAGTAACATATGCTGTTTTGTTACTTTTCCGATCCGAAATGCGTATCGTTTGGAGTTTGCCTCTTGTCCCATTAATGGGTTTTGGTGTGGTTTTCGCACACATTAAATGGCTGTGAAATGTCTGTGCTGTAGTCACGGTAGTGTAGCGTCCATAATAGGGTTAAGCCTACACAGTTTGATTTTGTTTTGTACTGCATGATAGCTCGAGTCTTGTCTGGGGTACATTACCCTTAGATGTAGACTGTCTCATTGGTATGAAATTCACTGCACATCTGCTGCGTTTGTCTGGTATTCTGGTCCTGGTTTTGCCTGTTAATTGCATGGCAGTCGTTGAAGAAGTTTTGTCGGATTGACTTTTAACTTTGCCTCGGCTTCGTTTCTACTTCTAGGGTAATGGCCTAGATTAGTTGTTTGCATGTAATCTAGTTTGCTACACATCTGATGTAGTGTGGGACTGTGGGTACTGGACTTTTTGTAAATTATTCCATGTTTTACGCGTACGTGTGTGTGTGTGTGTGATATTAAGACTATACGTGTAAGTATAATTAAGAGTTGATGAAGTCTAGACAAAATTGACTCAAGTTGTGGAGGTGGAGTTTCGATATAACCCTCTGCTGCATGGCTACATGTATATCAATTTCACAGCATTGGTGATAGTTTGATGCTTAATCAATTTTGTCTACTTGGTCTGTTGATCTATTTTGTTGTTTACTTGGTCTGTACGTTGATCTGTTGTTGGACTATATTATCTGCGTTGATTCACATTCAACATTTTGTTTGTTGGATTTTCCAGTCAGGACAATTGACTTACTTTGTGAGACTTGTGTAATTTGCACAGACTAGATCTATACAATGGCTGACTTTGATGTTGAAAAGTTTTTGAGTCAGGAATTGACTATTGGCCGGTTACATCAGCTACGAAAGGTTGATTTAACAGCTGTAGGAACAAAGCTATCAGTAAATCTAACTGGTCACAAAAGCAAGGTAGAAATAGTTGATGCAATTACAGCCCATGCAGGACTGAGCGCTGCGACGGCCGCGGCCCGAGCGGACGCGCCTACAAATAATGATAGTGGTGGTACTAATAACCAAGGTAAAGCTACCAGTGACGAGGTTGACCTTGATTTAGCTAAGATTGAGCTAGAGGAGAGAAGAGATAGAATAAAGGCTGCTGAGCATGAGAGAGAAATGGAACGAAAGAGGTTGGAATTTGAAATGATGCGTCATCATGAAATGACTTCTCATGGTAGTCAGTCTGGTGAGAGGGACAAGAGGTCGATAGAAGCTGGGTTCTCTGCTAGGGTTAAGCTTGTTCCTAGATATGATGAAAATGAGTTAGATTCATTCTTTCTTATGTTTGAGAGGGTTGCCAAGAGGATGGAGTGGCCAGAAGATGAATGGGCATTGCTCATCCAACAAGTAATTTCTGGTAAAGCTCAGTCGGTTGTGTCTGCACTGAGTTATGAGCAGGCATTTGATTATTGGACAATGAAGGATGCTATTCTTCATTCATTTGAGTTGATTCCAGAAGCCTACCGTCAGAGGTTTCGCAATCTCAGGAGAGAAACTGGAGAGACTTGTGTAGAATTTGCTTGGAAAAAAGAAGTTTCCTTCGATCAGTGGATCAGATCTTTGAAAATAGATACCACATATGATTCTCTTAGAGAGGTTATGCTCATTGATGAGCTTAAAAGATGTATGTCTCAAGAGGTTAGGACATATGTCAATGATAATGTAGTTAGTGATGTGAGAAAGGCTGCCATGTTGGCAGATGGATACGAATTGACACATAAAGGGAGTAGTTCACCACTTACTAGGCGTAGAACTCAATCTAGGTCACCTACGACTCAGAGGAAGTCAGGTAACACCGGCACTAATCAGAGTAGTGGTTTTGGAACTGAAGGCAGACTTCTCTGTGCCTACTGTAAGAAAGAGGGCCACCTTAAGACGCAATGTCCAAGACTAAAAGTAAAAGAGAAAAATCTTGAACAAGAAATTACACAGCCTAGTGGCTTTTTGCGCATAGCAGCAGTCGACATGCAAAAACATGTAATGAACGATCACAATGAAACAAAAAGAAGTGATCAAGTAAGAGATGTTGGACATGATGAGGAGATCGATGAAGGATTTCTAGATTTTGTTTCTTATGGCACGGTTAGGTTCAGTGTTGATGATAAGGAGTGTCCTATCACGATATTAAGGGACACTGGTTCTATGAAAACGTTGCTTATTGCTGATGAGTCGTCCTTGGACACAAAGAATTTCACTGGCAAGAAAGTTTTGATTCAGGATGTGAATGATGGTTTGAAACCGGTTCCATTATATACTATCAAGCTAAGCAGTGGATTCGTTTCTGGACCAGTGACTGTTGGCATTGTTACTAAGTTGCCAATGAGGGGAATTTCGATGTTGCTTGGCAATGATTTAGCCGGAAGTAAAGTGTCGCCATCGCCAGTTGTGTGCGACACTCCTGTGGTGAATTTTGAGGCAGAGAAATTGGAAAGTGAAGTTCCTGGTTTTTCCCCTTCGTGTGTAGTTACTAGAGCCCAAGCTATTAAAAAGGAAGAAGATGACAAGGATGGTGACGTCAATTTGGGTGACACTTTTTCCAGAACGTTGGAGGAGGGCCAAGATGACCAGAGTCCTGCTACGACTATCTTCAGTCAGCTTGCCTTGATTGAGGCTCAGAAAGCAGCAGAGGACTTGAAGAAGTTGTGTGATGTTGCTCTACCAGCAGGAGAAGCTGAAAAAGTGTTGCAGTGTTATTCCACAAAATGTGGTGTGCTGATGTCAAAACCAGTGCTGGACGCTCCAAACTTCCAGAATCCTTTTCAGCTTGCCGCTGACGCCAGTGATGTAGGGGTTGGTGCTGTTCTCCTACAGATTGATGACATGGGTCTCCTGAAACCCATCAGCTACTTTTCCAAGAAGCTCAATCCCCACCAGCGAAGATGTTCTACTATAGAGAACGAGTGCCTTGGTCTCGTCTTGCCAGTTCAGCGCTTCGACAGGTACCTGAGCAACTCTTCAGAGGTGACTGTATTTACAGATCATAATCCATTGACTTTTCTTGAGCGCTTCAGAAACGAAAACCAGAGACTGTTTCGTCGAGCGTGTTTCTCCAGCCTTATGGACTGAAAGTGGCTCATATTGACGGAAAGGACAATATAATCGCAGCCAAACTTTCTAGAGCTTAAGCAAGCCTACTGAACATTCGACAAATTGTGAAGAAACTAGAACTTTAATATTTTTGTCTTTATTCGTCACAAGGAAGCTACACAATTTTTATTGCTTTGTATTTGTACATGTACTTACATGCTGTGAACTGATGGATCCGACAGTTCAATAATTTTGAACAGTGATATGAATGATAATGTATGAACATTTCACCTATTTACAGGGAGATGTCAGTATGGACAGTGGACTATATTTTGTGGAAAATGTGCACTATTTGTCATTGTTTCCTTACCTGTGCCTACATGTACATGAATAATGATTTCATGTCTTTTCTTGATTGTTTGTACGTTATTCAGAATAGTTTTCTTTTGATGAAAAGAGAACAATTATTGTTTATACGCAGCACTGTTAGCTATGCTATGCAAAGTTTGATGCATTTTCCATTTTATACAACAACAAAATAATTATGATAATATTTGAATAAAAGGCAACTGTTATAAAATTACAGGTGTAAAACCAATTGAAAACATAACAAAAGTGTAGCATCACAACTTGCGTAATGTTGTTACACAGATTTCAAAGATTATTGACTGCCAGTATTGCATATGTATGTGTTTGTGATTTAACTTGATAAGTCTTGCTTATTTGTTTGTATTTAAACAAGTTTCAATTTATAGCTTGCAGCAGTAACTCAACAGATTATGTTACTCATGTAATATGTACACAAAATATGTACATGTATGTACCCTTATTCTTGCATTTAATGTCAGAAATATTTCAAATCGAGCTGTGCACAGTTATGTGGATCATTATAACATATTGTTTTTGTTGACCGACATATTTAATGAGACTCTGCGTGCATTCCGACATAGTAATGAGGTGTCGTCATAGCAACGCGTCATGTGACTACGTTGTGCGCGTTCATTATATGAATATGCAATCACCTGTTATTGTAGTTGTGCGAATTTTAATAGGATATCGGCGCCTGTGCTGAATATTCAGTGTTTCATTTATCGCGCGTGCTTATTACGCTCATATATTCATGTATTCATATATTCATTATGTGGGATGTGTAGAGACGTGTTTCGTCCACCACAGTTTGTGGTTCTTTACAAAACACAGGCAAGGTGTCTGATTAATGTCCTGGTACTTACTTCCAGGATTCAGGAAGAGAACATACATGTATAATGTTATCTATCGAAGTTGTTTTCATTTTTCTGCAGTCTGTGTTTTGTTATTGAATGTTGAAATGAAAGGACTAATCGGTCTGTCTTTGATATTAGAAGTTTTGATGTTCATATGCCAGCTTGTTATACCTTTTGTGTGGTTAATTTCCCGCCTTTACATCTTACATTGTTCAGAAGAAAGTTCTAACTACTGATAGAAACTTTCTTTTATGGGGGGAGATATGTTACGAATATGCAAATGAGATGTTGATTGATATGCTAATTCCAAGATGTGGCTCGAATCGAGAGTAATAAACGGAAAGGTAACCAAATCATCTTGATTGTTCTTTATTTATCAAAATAATTCTGAGTTGTGGTCAGGGCCTATATGAGTAGATTGCCCCGACCTAACAATATCAGTTTCTCACCCACGATCCAGTAGTGATCTTTTATATAAGGTCATTTTCACAGTAAAGGGTGTAACTCTGAAATTTGAACATTTTTATCTCTAGTGATCTCATAAAGCTACAGAATTCAAAGATATTTTGGCATATGAGTAACCTACTTGGGTGCTACCTTGGGTAGCATAGACATCTTCAGGGATTACTTCGTTAAATTTTGGCAGGCACATAAGTACCCTAAATGTGACCCTTTTGGTGTACACAAAATACATAGACATTTTTGTAAAGCCCTGCATTTTTTTCAGGAACAGTGAGGATTGTTTTTGTTATGCAGAATGTGAAGTTAGATGTTCAATGAAAAGTGCCAAAGAAGTTTAAACTGTAACGGCTCATCTATTTTTGAGAACAGAGTGTTGTAATTTGTCGTTTCGGAGACTTCATTTTCCGTTAACAATAGTTAACAAACTTCATGTGAGGAGCTCTGGTTTGAAAAGTGCTTTCTATCATTTCTTTTGTTCTTGATATAACACTTGATATCTATACTTCCAACTAATGACAAAAATTTTCTGAGCATGTTGCTTGTAAGAATTTTTTAAAAGTTTGACTGAGTCGACCCAATTTTCCGTTAGCTGATTTGAAGCCTCCGAAACAAACTATTCGGACAGCTTGTACAAATATGAATGTAGGAATTTATCCAATCATTATATCAAAATGTAGCATAAGGACCCCTAAGTCACTTGTCAATAAATAGCTTAGATATTCCCAACTATTAGAAAATAATAGACATTACAAACTTTCCGTTAGCACTTGAAGCCTCCGAAACACTTGAAGCCTCCGAAACAGCAAAAAGATTATTTTTCATTTTTTAAATACCTAGACCGATGTGTTTCATGTTAAATCTGCATGGCAATCATATGTTAGGATGTGCAGGCTCCCTTGAAGTTGAAAGTAAATAGATATCCAGTTAATTTTTTTCAAGACTTACTAATAACCAAAAAAACTTGTTTCGGAGGCTTCAAACTGTAGTTAACACCATATTTTTTGGTATTGTGATTTTATAGATAGGGGAATGTTTACAGTTTTCCTATTTTATGTTTGGTTTTGGTCTAATAAAGTACAGGAATGTGTTAGATGTTATTGGATTTTTGTATTTTTAAAGATTTACAATAGTCAGCATTTCAGAAAGAAATTTTACACCAGTGCTAGGAGTATTCACCCGTTTCAAACCTTGATAATGTAAGAATCATTTACCAAATAATAAAAAAAGTTGATACATATAAATCTTCCAAGCTTAATGAATATTTTAATATATAAAATATCAAAATGAATCACTATATTTTCCCAAATTATAAGACATCCTTAACATTTATCCAATTTGTTTCGGAGGCTTCATTTAGTGTTAACCACATGTATTATGCTCTTTGCCAACCCCTTAGGATCAAATGGCATAGGCCATGCCATCCAAAAACCATTTGTAACAGTAGGAGAGAAATTTGGTGGGTAAAGAACCCTCTAGAATTGTTAGGGAAGCAGTGTGTACAACCCCTTTTATGACAATGGAATAATAATAATAATATTCGTTTCTTTTATAGCACATATTGAACGTCTCTATGCGCTTCCAAATTTGAAAATTATTACCCCGGCTTTAGCATGGCTTCCATTACGGCGCTTAATCATTTCAAGGAATTAATTCCTGCCAGGTAGCCAATTTACCTCACCTGGGTCAAGTGTGGCAAATGTAGATTAATGTCTTGCCAAAGGACATTAGTGCCGCGGCAGGACTCGAATTAATAGACCATGAAGATCTTGAAGATATTGACAAGGTTACAGCAACATGTGCTAGCAACATCTGATACTACATTGTACATAGTACATGTAGTTAGCATCTCTTCCAGACAGGCATGAACACTGCAGACAGTTCTCTCATTTCCTTACTGTTATGCACAAGAATATAGAGGTAAGAACTGTATATTGTGTCCTTTAATTTCTTTACTTGTACTTTTTTTAATGTGTCATTGTAATGGAACTAATGTGTGAAAGTTTTTAAAGTTTAGATTTGTCACTAAAAATATAGTGAGACCTAATAAGATACATGTATGTATTGTACATTGTACATGTACCTTTATCATACTCATTTTTTGTTGTTGTAAAGGTTGGGTGACATCCAAGTATAGTTTGATTCCTGTTGATGTGCAGCCTAAAAAAAAAATGCTCCAAATCTCATTCATTTTGTGACATCATCTGTAAATCATTAGTGAGCTAACAGGAGACAGTGGTATGTATAATAGCTTAACCAGAGCTGATCACTTGTTTACAATAGACCATACAATACCAACATATGAGTTGCTATGTCAGAAGTGGTGTAGCATCACCAGGAAACGAAAGGTAATGTGGAGGTATTTGTGAGCATGTGCTGAGCTGGAGAAAGTTACATACCAATTTCTCTTGTTAGCTCACTAATGATTAACAGATAGATGAATGAGATCTGGAATATTTATTTAGGTGGAGCTTAGCAGGTCTGAGAAAATTATTGTAAAATATTTTAAAATCTATGAAATATATTTATAACAAATTATGAGCTGTATGCAGCCCTGCACATAAACATGAATCAATTTATATTTGGATGTCACCTGACTTTTAAGGTTTGCCTCAGTACCAAATGTTTAAATTAGACTTCTGATATACATGTGTGTACATATAGGTCTATGGCTATGCACAATGGTAAACCAGTAACAATGAATGAAATCCTTGTACATATTACAATTTTGAACAGGTTATTCCTGCAAATCCATGGGCAAAACAGATTAAAACAAGTCTGTCATTAATTAGTAATTAGTAATTAAGATTTGTGCAATGTACACATTAAGCATCCTTAGTGATGGTGCCCATATAGACTACTGAACTAGTTCTTAAACAACACATGGATAAATAATAAAATATTATGTAATGCACTATGCAAATATACGTTCAAGATGTACTTTTAAAATCAAACAAATTTATTGTTTTTTAGTGTCCAAGCTCAGATATATGTATGAACATTGTTCTGTGCAGTACAAACTGCTAATTTCCTATTTTCTTCTCCAATTGCAGCATCAAATGTGAGCGATTATGTTGCCATATATTTTGATGCACCTTCATCTAGCAGCAGGTTTACAAGTGGGGTGGTTTTCATGGCTCCCGTAAGTATTACCCATGTTAGATCTCAGATTATTAAAAAAACATTTAACAGGATCAACTTTCTGTATGTGAGAAATACTTAGACAAAAAGATTTTTTTTAAATGTATATTAGCAGGTGTTGTGGTACTGAACAAAGTTAACAGGGTGAATTAAAATAAGGGACTGTGAGATATTCAAGGAAGTGAAATGGATTCGGAAAGCTGTTTATCTGTGTTTTAATGAAAGTTTGTATTTACTATATTCTTATTTTGCTACTAGGTAAAGGCTTTGATTGATGACAATGTCAAAGTCAAATTCATGCGCCAGAACAGCAATGGTCTGTATGAATTTACAGAGGACTGTGAAGCCCATCAGCCTAAAAAAGATGTAATACAGAAGATGACTCTACCAACCAGGACCCCTACCCCAGCAGGCAGAGCTTACCTTTATAATTTTTAAGAAGGAGAACTGGACATGTTGGCAGATAAATTTCTTTGAAATAAGAAGTAGATCACAATTGTGTTCCAGGACAAAAACCTGTAAATACTTACCATGCTATTGGTTTCAAATATATGAATGTCTGTGTAAATGTAAACACATAACAAACAAGTTTGTGGAAGCCACTGTGCGGAAATTTAATTCTTTGCACTAAGAATAAATGATGACAAAGACGCAAGTGAAGGGTAGTGATACATTGCTATGAATTAACATAAATGGTTTCTATGTGAACAATTATTTTAAGTACTTTACTTACAGTTCAACATTTTATCAAATCTTCAAAAGTAAGGTTAAATTTCGCTTTGTATATTGCCTTTGTAGTTGACAATATAGTGTGTTAACATGTTTGAAGCCTCCGAAACACTACTTTGAACTGATCCTATACATGTATATGTTTCCTGAATGTTTCAACTTTGATATGAGAAAAGTGATTTCCTTGGAAATTACATACTTGACAATATATTCCCTGAGTATCAGCACAGATTTGAAATCCTCATGGATTCTATTAAGTGACTTTGCAATGTTTGTGTACTGAACAAAAAACTCATCGTATTAAGTAAAGATAATTTGTAACATACATGTACCGTACTTTATATTAACAAGTATTTTTACTCTCTAAACAAATGTTTTAGGTGTTATATTAGTAATTTAACATATCATTAACAGTTTTAAGTTGAATTTTTCTTAATATGTTACCTAAGTAATGGACAACATTTTATGTTAACATGATTGAAGCCTCCGAAACAGGCATTTTGTTAACCTGAAGCCTCCGAAACACACACATAAGAAATTTTCAACTTCCTCATTTGAAATGCGATTTCTTTGGAATTTGCATGGTAATTAGCCCTCACTGAATGGTATTTGTAGAGTAATTTTTATTTTGCTCCCCCTCTTGGAAGATAGGTAAATTTGAAAAATTAAATGTCAAAGTCATATTTTATCTTGAATTTGACAAACGCATTGAATTTTTTTAAAGACCAAATAAGTTTGACCAAAAAAGCTTTATAAGCCTTTAAGTACATTAGAATAGCAAATGAAAAATTGCAATTGAATTATGTTTGGAGAACAAATGTTGTCATTTAAGTTGATAGAATTAAAATGTTGTTTTTGTTCAAATTTATCATATTTGTCACAGTTGTTCATTATTTTTCCAGGTTTCTCATGTAGTTTAAGCTCCAGAACCAAAAAAAATCCATAATTTAGACACTTATAGTACTAATTTTAGTAGAAATGATTATGAAAACATATTTTGAAATTTTGACCCTGTTTGAGAAAAGTTACACCCTTTACTGTGAAAATGACCATAAATCTCTTAAGTTGCTTCGTTTTGAAGATATAAATAAACTTCAACAATGTACATTATTATATAAACGTCTAAACTCACAACTACCTTCTCATATCTGCGGCCAATTCCAACTTGTTTCAGATATACATAAGTATGGTACCAGATCATCTGAAGAAATCTATATTCCTAAACACCATAAACGTATTTTTCAAAATAATATCCGTTTTACCAGTCCTAAGCTTTGAAACGATTTACCTGAACCTATGAGGAAATCTGTATCTCTATTTAGCTTCTCTTGGAAGCTTAAAAATGTATCATTTTAAATTACAATGCATAATTATTATCCCTATACCCAGTTAGGTTGACGAGTGTGTATTTATATTGTATAAGGAATGTATATGGATGTATAAGTATATATATATGTGTTGTATGCATGTGTATAATTATGTAAATAATTATGTAAACATACATGTATGTATGTATAGGCCTATGTTGTATAAATGCATGTACTTGTAACGAAGTAAATATATATGTATATATATATATATATGTATATTATGCAGTCTAATATTTCAACACTACACTCTTCACCTATATCTTGCCATTATGTTGTTTATGCATGTCATACACTCCATTGATACTATGTTGCAGTCTTCTTCTTTTCCTCTCTTCTTTTCTCTTTCTCCAAGCTCTCTATCCTCCTCTCCTCTTTGCCTATCCTTTCTTCCTTTCTTCCTTTCTCCCATTTATCATGTATAATTGTATTTATGTATTCGGGCGTACCCACTACAAGCTATGCTTTTCGGGTTTCGCGCCTTCTTCCTTGTAATACAAGTTCTTTAACTATATTTATGTTCCTACTTATAAATTGTATTGTTTGGAAGAAAATAAATGTTCATTTGAATTAAATTGAATTGAATGTAAATGTAATATTCATTTCATAATTTCAAATTGAAATATATAATAATAATAATTACATAATAATTACATTTAAAGGGCGCTTTATACAGATGTTTCTAAGCGCACAGGTGGTACTGTCTAACAAAGATGTATAAAAGTTAATAGAAATGTTGGTAATTTTATCAACTTAAGATTGTTTCTATCTTCATACAGCTCCTTTAATTGCTGCCCTCTATCGCTACCATTCCATTCGTCGTCTACTTCTGATATCTGGTACATGTCTTGCTCCAATGGGCGTGGTCTTGACTTCCATGGCAACCAGCAACGCTCAAATGTCAATATATCTCTTAATAACCGGTAAGAAACTGCACATTGAACCTATTGAAATAAATTGCAGCCCTCTGTTTTGTTAACATTGCAAGTGATTACATAAAAGGTTTTGTATGTAGTTGGAAGGAGGAAGTAAATTGTTGAAATTAACTTAGTTTTATCTCATCATCAATTTCGATTTAGAGAAGGCTATATTAAAAGCAGACTTTCTATTTTCTAGAAACAATATGAAAACAAACATAAATAGGCTACATATGAAAAAAAAACCTATAGATTATACTTATAACTTGTACCAGTATAATCGGTATGTACTCATACCGATACTTTAATGAGTTCTAGGACAATAACCCCTTGGGCAATCATCCACCGGAAAATTACCCCCCCCCCCCCGAAAACTACTCCCCCTAGTACAATTACACCCGAAGAATTACACCCCCCCCCCCCCCCCCTGAGGATAATCAGCCACCGAGGACAATTACCCCCCTTGGATGATGAGCCCAAGAGGATAATCATTCCCGACAAAAATAAATCTGCTTTTACTAAAACCAAATTATTATCAGGCTGGACTGCATATATTACAAACAGGGGGGGGGGGGGGGGTAATTGTCCGAGGAGCGTTTTAAGGGGTGGAGGTAATTATCCTCGGGCGGTAATTTTCTGGGGGATAATTTTCCTGGGGGGGGGGGGAGGAGGTAAGTTTCCGGGGGTAATTGTACTCGAGGGGGTAATTCTTCGGATGGGTAATCTTCCGGGGGGATTGCCCAGGGGGCAATTGTCCTGATACTACTTTATTGCAGTGCTGTCACATGTGCCATAGTGTTAACTGTTATGACGTCATAACAACATTAACCTTTTTTCCGTAGTATAATGTAGCGCATGGATGTTTTTTTTCATCGAATACTTATATACAACTCGCGGTCATAGGTCAAAGGGGACAAGATAGCGCTGTAAATTCAATTCTTAAATTTGATTATCATGATCCAATTGTCTCAATGAAAAGTAAAATTTACAAATCTTGTAGCGCAAACGCTCAACTACATCATATTACAATTTGGAAGAGTAGAAACAAGCGAGACAATGTCAAAAGAACCCTGAGTATGTGACGACAATAATAATAATAATAAAAAATAACCTCACTTTAAATGGCAATAATGATGGCGTCAGCTCGTTTGTTTGCCTGGCTGCTTATAGAGCATGCATATGCTTGTTAATGGCCCGGTCCCACTGGCCGATGGACACAAAACGTATGCATAAAGGACACAGCGGACGAGCAAAATTTCGGGGATGGCTCCATCCGTTTTCATCCGCTCCAGATATGGACAAAATTTGCGAAAATTTGCGAAAACAGAACGGAAAATAACGGACGTGGGTAGTATGTAGCGGGGATGTTAAGCGGATGTTCATCGGAAGCCTAGCGGATGAAAGCGAATGGAAGTGGATGACAGCTTTGAATACTTTATATACGAGATGCATACGCTTACATCCTTTCTATTTCCGTGCTACTGACGATGTATATACGTTCCATGTACCTTATCTTTCCTTCCTCTTTCCGTTTTCAGCTGCAGCGGATGTGAGTTGCGAGGATGCCCAGAGGATGCAGAGAGGATACAGCGGACGTTTAACAGATGATAACGGACATAGAACGTTTGTTGCTCGTATTTGTCGCGGATTTACATCGTACACGGCGGAAGTTCATCTGTTCTAAAAGTTTTGTGCCTTAAAAAACCTTAAGGCCCGGTCCCACTGCACTTACGGATGCAAAGAGGATGTAAAACGTAAACAAATCTTGCCATCGGTTGGAAAACGCTATGCATCCGTTGTGTACTCATTGCATACGTGTTTCAAACGCTATATCCATCGAGCATCCGTCCACTGTGATTTCATCCGCGCAAAAAGTTTTGAGCTGCACAAAACTTTTAGAACGGATGAACTTCCGCCGTGTACGATGTAAATCCGCGACAAATACGAGCAACAAACGTTCTATGTGTCCGTTATCATCCGTTTAACGTCCGCTGTATCCTCTCTGTATCCTCTGGGCATCCTCGCAACTCACATCCGCTGCAGCTGAAAACGGAAAGAGGGAGGAAAGATAAGGTACATGGAACGTCTATACATCGTTAGTAGCACGGAAATAGAAAGGATGTAAGCGTATGCATCTCGTATATAAAGTATTAAAAGCTGTCATCCACTTCCATCCGCTTTTATCCGCTAGGCTTCCGATGAACATCCGTTTAACATCCCCGCTAAATACTACCTACACTATGAACATGACAGACAATGAAAGCGGACAAAATATACAGTTCCTCAGGTAGACAAAGGAACATCCCTTGACTGCTATTATGTAAAATGTGTAGAACAGGTGAATATGCATGTGACACCTGTTCTACACATTTTTACATAATAGCAGTGAAGGGATGTTCCTTTGTCTACCTAAGGAACTGTATATTTTGTCCGCTTTCATTGTCTGTCATATTCATAGTGCTACGTCCGTTATTTTCCGTTCTGTTTTCGCAGATTTTGTCCATTTCTGGAGCGGATGAAAACGGATGGAGCCACTCCCGAAATTTTGCTCGTCCGCTGTGTCCTTTATGCAAACATTTTGTGTCCATTGGCCAGTGGGACCGGGCCATTAGTAAGCAGCCCGGGGACCGAAGGCTTTAAATCCTCTCTGAGAGACTCGGTAAAGATGATTCACGCTTTACCAAGGGGAAGTAGCTCATCAGCTTGGTTTCGAACCAGGGACTTCGCGGTCACGAGGACAAGTGGTCTACTACTGAACCATCACGCCTCCGTAACATCTTAACCTCTTTTAAAAACAATTCAAGGTACATTTCAAGCCCTTTTAAAATATACCCCCTCCCTAAATGGGGCTCGTCCATTCTGATGATCTGTAGCAGATTCAGATTTGGTAATCTTTACAATTTTATGCCATTTTGGGGGGAAAAAATTTCGAGGTTTTATGTGCGCATGTTGTAATTATATGATGTCACCATAACAATAATGAAAATAGTAATGATCATGATAAGGAGGAAGATTAATATATTATTATAATTCTCCTCCTCATAATCATTATCTAAGCTTGGAATGTTGTATTGCCCGAGGTAAACTGAATTCTTTTAAAGAATATCTACAAATGGAATAGTTTCTTACTGATCGGGTTTTATTGTGCTTAATATCCACTGTGATCATTATGTGATTTATATACCTCATTTAAGAAATCCAGCCATCTGATTGGTCGAAGTTGCAGTCGTGATTTTAGCCATTCCCATAAAGAAACGAAAAATGCCGAAACCATTTAATAGTTCAAGAGTAAAATCCCGGCAAAATTCCAGTTACCGGGAAAATAATAAAATCTTGCTGCGATGCCCATTGGTTTACGTGTTAAATGTTCTTTGAGCGAGCGCGGATACCATACATTGTGTGTGTGTGCGAATTGGTCGCTTAATTGTTAGGTTTTTTTATTACAGCGCAGCGCAGCTCAGACGACCGGCGAGGCTAGGCCTAGATTCTACTTTTATTTTCCAAACAAGGCAAAAATGGCTGAAGAAACTCTTCCTAGATTTCAACTTCTTGATGATGATCAATTGCAACTTGAAAGACTTGATTAATTCTGCTGACAGCAGGAACACCAACTCTTTCGTGAAATTCTCAATAAAAATATTCGAAGACTAGATCTAGGCTACTTGCAAGTTTTCAACACAGACCTCGAAAGCGTAAACAAACTTCCAAATTCGGAGCTGGTCAACGTAGGCTTACTCCAAAAGTTTTTCGCTGGTGCTAGACGGAAGAACGGTTCTTTATACATGAAGAAGTCAATGTTAACTATTAGATTCGGACTTCTGCGTCATCTCCTCAATTGTAACAATGTCATTAGGCGTGAAGATTTTTCCAATTCGACGTGAGTTTTTAAGTATTTTTCAGCAATGCTAAAACAAAAAGGAAAGGGAGTTGTGACTCACAAACCAGCTATCTCAGCAGAAGGCATGGAGGTTAGATCGTGCTATCACCCTCGGCACGCTTCGGGGCAATAGCTCGATGTAACCTCCCATTGAGCGTATAACACAAATGTCTCTCATAGCAGTCATTATTACTATATTATTTGAGATTGTTTGACGCACAAAAACAGCTAGACGTAGCTGTCTAATAGCAGAATGCCCGCAGTTCTGACAAACCAGAAAGCAAGAATCTTGATACATTATTCTATACCTTCTCTAAAATATGGTGTTGGTGAATTGTTCTTGTACATCTAATTAATATAGATATATGATCATACAATATAAATGGCCCCATGTGTTTTCTTTTCATGTAAAACAGGTCTTGGATATTGTATGGTAAATATATGTTGTGCCATGACATTGCACCGCGTTGCTGTGGAGAATTACAACCTGCTTTTCAGCCTTGGTTTGACTGGATATGGCGCCGGAATGGTTCTTGTACCGCTCTTAGCTGATTTATTAAGTCAAGCATACGGTTGGAGAGGTGGACTGCTCATCATAAGCGCTCTGATGGCTAATATTATCCCAGTTGGCATGGCAATTCAGTTGGAATCAGATGAGAGTAGCACACAAAGAAATGGCTTTCAAAGTGTCCCAAGTTCGCCTCCAGGGTTAAACGAGGGAGAAGAATACAACAGCAGCACAAGTCGGGACATAGAAGGTGAGTTAAACCGGAAACTCTTATTAGACCGATATTGTCGGTCTCGTGAACCTTCAACAAGATGTAAGAAGGCCGAGAACAGCATGTCGGTCTTATGGCTTTTGGGTCTCGTCGGCATTTGACCATGTTGACAGTTTGCTAGAAGAATCAATAGACCTATATTGTCGGTCTCGTGGGATGTTGGTCTCGTGGGCTGTAACCGGGATTAATTAGTCTAAGAAGACTGGTACACATTATCAATCATAGTCGACAATACGTACCCTTGTCCGACTTTAACATAAATGCTTTGACTGCTAATTCATATGCGCCACCTCGGAAAGAGATAATTTTATGGACAGGGACGAGGGTTTTGCCCCACCTTCTAACTATGAAACGTTATGAGACAAGGAATCTTACTATATACAGTTCAATGACCATACACAAGTCTACTCTTGAAATAATACAATGGCCTTCGTGCACAGACGGGAATCGTAGATATGTGTTTTTTGTATTATTTCATCTGTAATCATCATAAATTAATGAGAGACCTTCATACATGTGCCATAATATGTACTTTAAGATGTAAGAGGTAATATCATACCAAATATATATTAACAGTTAACTGTTTTTAATGACCTTTACATTTAACTCTTCTTTAAAGATGACGACGGAGACGTCAGCGGATTTTTTCGTAGGATCACCAACAGTCTTCGCCAATCTGATTTTTACGTGGATCCTGTGTTCAATGTGTTATTTGGTGTTACTTTCGCGTCGCATATGGTTTGGAGCGGTTGGCACTCCTTTCTTGTACCGCATGCTCTGCAGAGGGGGATCTCTGTCCGGAACACCATTATCATCACTTTCTCAGCTGCAATAGGGAATACTTTCATCAGGATTGCTGTTGGTTTCCTTACCAACAGCCTCGTCAAGCCTGTCACCCTCTTTCTATTCGCTTCATTCTTGAACATCGCCGCTCTTCTTTGCGATGTGTATTTCGTCGACTACTACGCCATGTTGGTGTCGACATGTATCTCCGCAACGGCAGTAGGTGGGAAGGCGGTGCTGGGACCGATGGTCGTGAGGGATAGAGCGTCTTCCGAAAAGTTTGATGTCGCGTATGCAGTCGATCAAGTTTTTATCGGATTCGGGATGTTTCTTGGAGGCTATTTGGGTGGTAAGGAGTCACCTAAAAATTATGTAAATGAGCAATTGAAATTTATTTGTTAGCAATTACAATTTCAAAAAATATCCTTTTAGAATAGCTTAAATTGAGTAAACAGGATTTTAAAGCTTGTTTTCATGCTGTTTCAAGAGATGTTAAAATCAAATATACAACCTTGATCACAGCCAAAAGAACGATTTGATACGATTAATTTCAACAAAGCACTCTCCCCGTGATTCTAATTGTTGTTTTGGAATGCAATTAATGAAACACGATTATGAACTGAATAGTTCTAACTGCTTCCAAAACCCTATAAAAGTCGTTATCGAGGTGTTTATTCAATATTCAACCATAACATAATTTCACAAACAATTTAGAAAAACAATGAAACATAAATGATACACATAATATTTTTGCAAATATAACTAAGCAAATTCGCAGTTAACTTCATATTTTGTACTTTCAAATGTTCATTTATTTTTAGTCTGTGAGTCATTTATCCAAATATATCAAATTCGAATCTCTATTATCATACCCATACTTATTACGATTTTTTTTATTTTTTTATAAATAGACCAAAATGCAATCGTCATCGATCTCGCTTTCTTTACACAATGTCCGTCGTGAAAAGAATCCTCACAGTCAAGTGACTGGTCTATCGCGAACCAATTTATTAAAGATAATACAAAGTTTTGGTATGGGTCATGAATTTGGTTCAAATGAACATATTGGAAACATATGCGATCTTACAATATTCAGTGATCGTTGTCGCGGTTGAAATTGAGTCTAAAGTAATGAAATTGGAAATAATAAACTCTTTATATGTAAAGCTCCCTCTCAAATCAAGCTATTAATTAAGCCATCAAACAATGTGTCTTGACTAAAATCGACCAATAAGCTCTTCTTATTTGGAAACTATATATCACAACTACATATTCTGACATTTTCATGGATGCTATTTGAAATTTCTCAAAATTTACCGGGAGCACCGGTAAATTTTTATACTCATTTTTTTCTCGAAAGCAGAAGTGTTTTAGGGGCTAGATTTTCTAGAGTTAATAATACATCCACAGGGGCATCCACATATATCAAAATTGTAAAGAATCACTATCCACCCAATTTTCAAAATTTCCCAAAACTTTGTATTACCTTTAAAGGGGCGCATGCTATGTACAAATGTATTAGATTGAATATAATGGATCGCTCTTCCAAAAGAGAAGATTACTCCACTAAGGATTTAATAGGATAACCCAAGGAATGTACACTGTGGTCATAATGGTGGAATAATTATTTTCACCCCAATTTATGAAATGATTTTGACAATGATTTATTCCTAATAGATACATTCTCAGGCTTTATTGAATAATAATTTATGAGTGTTTGTTTTGCGTGAGTGCTAAAACATGTGTATGCTACTATGCTAATCAACTAGGGGACCTACGTCCTTAAGTCATAACTGACAGTAATGAGGATTAATGCCTCATAAAGGGCATGTGTCCCCTAGTTGATTAGTATAGTAGCACACACATGCAAAGCAAACACTCGCAAATTTTTATTCAATACAATTTGAGAATGTATACTATTATTTAGATCTATAAGGAATAAATCATTGTCAAAATCGTTCCATAAATTGGGGGTAAGATAATTATTCCACCTTTATGACCAAAAGTGTAATAAGAACAAGTGACTGATCGAATGACTGTAATTTAAGGGATTTATTCAGATCAACATGTTGTATTAAAGTTGCCCTCATTGTATTTTTTCAGGCATGATTGCGGATCACTTCTCATCCTACGACGCAACGTTCAAACTATTAGCTTTCATCGAGGTCGTCGTTCTCCTTCTAATGGTGGTCGTGAGATGCAGACCAAAAGCAAACCCCGTCTGACCGTGCTGTATTGGAAGCGTCTTACATAATTATATCTTTTATAGTGATAAGCGGAGGGTCAAAGTTAAATATCATGCTTAGTTTTTTGAGTTGCCTGCCACTACCGCATAAACTAAGCACACCTTGTTTATTCGAAAGACTTTATCATAATAAACACTTTTTATAATTTGTTGCGAACACCCCTATATCGGAGGGGGCGTCCCAAAAAGCGGCCCTTTGGACAAAAAGGGTATTTTGTTAATTAGTTGTTAAGGAAACCTTGAACCACCATACGTTTGGTGTCATATGAAAGAAAATTAAAATATTCAGTATAATCTCTTATGCCTGGATTACATTTGCCCCGGGCGCCGTACGATAAATTGGTCTACGATTTTTCATGCGATTTTGGGGCCATCGTATGGGGCTTTCAAATATACAATCCGGGGCCCGTACGGCGAGTAAAAACAGACATTTTGGGAATTGTTGGTGTCCGGTCGGCTTCCATACAGCTCCTACGGGCACCGGGGCATCTTTTACAGCCGTACGGGCGCCGTGGTGCTAAGATGGCTGCTCTCAATTCTCCCGGCGTTTTCATCTGACCGTTATGCCGTAGAAGGCCCGTAAGGTGCCCGGACCGGACGGCCCCTTGTCTGTCAGTTTCCAATGTAAAAACGCAGCTTTAAATGCAAGAGGCGAGGATGCCAGAGGACGTAGATAAGTGCACTGTACGGGACCCAGAAGTGCGCCTCGACGACCCCGGCCGGGCCCCGGGAGCTACGGGGTGCACCTTTTCATCGGACGGACCCTTGTATTTTTACTCGACCAATTTTCACCGGGCGCCGCAGAATATGTGACCACACTTGCCCTAGAAACGAAAATCCGAAGGGTCCCGTACGGTCTCTAAAATCCACGGCAAGCCGCCGCGAAGAGAAAATCGTACGGGGCCCGGTGTTTATGTGTCCTAGGCAGTAGGAGGCTGCGGACTACGATGTTTGTGTTTACGTTATCTACAAGCATCATGTCATTTCTTGTATTGGCCCTCGGTGGCAGGCCGGGGGCAAATCCGTACAGAGGCTGCTCGGAGATTGTACGGAAATCGTGCAATTTCGATGCAGTAGCCGTGCAGTCTCCGCAGGCTCCGCACGGAAATCGTATGGAGCCCGTGCAGCTTCCGTGCAAAGGTTGCGCGGAGAAGGCGCGGTGACCGTGCAGCCGCCGTGCCAGTTTTAAGCGTTTGTTTGCCTCCATGTTCACCGAAAAGCGGATCAGCGCGAGTCCTCCGCGCGATCCCCGTGCGGGATTTGTGCAATGACACCTGCGACATGTCTACGCACTACGGGCTTACGATTTTTCAAATTTGTATAGCTTTCTACGGAGCCCGTGAATCCGTACGAAAATCTCACAGCCGCCTCCTACCTCCGTACGGAGGCCGCACGGAATAGTGGATACGGGCAGGATACGGGCTTCGTAGACTAATCGCAGGCCAAATGCAATCCAGGCATTAATTTGATCAACATTAAATACATACTTATTTCTTCTAATTGAGCTAAGTTTTTGTTTTATGACTTTAACAATAGAAGCAACATCAGATTTGAATGTCAGAGTATCTTTAATTGTCTCACTCAGACACCTACATGTATATTCAGATACACATTTTAATAAAGTACCATTAATTAAAACAGATATTTGTTTATCCTGCAAATTATTCAATCGTCGAGAAGCAAGAAGCATCACTTTTGTTTTTGTATCATTTAACACCAATCTATTCTTAGATGTCCACTTGTTAACTTCATTCATTGCGGAATTTAGTTGACTTTCAACTGACTCTAGAGTACTACCACTAACATACAGAGTTGCATCGTCAGTAAACATATGACAACTTTTCCTGACTTGATACTAGAAACCAACTCATTAATATATATACTGTAAACAACAGGGGCCCTAAAACCGAGCCTTGTGGTACCCCAGAAATAGTTGGCCTTGTCTTAGATAATTTACCCCCCATTTCTGTCAATTGTCCCTAAAGCAAAAGTAAGATTTAAACCATGCCAATGCATTCTCAAAGCATCCTATTATAGAAAGTTTATGCAATACATCATAGTTTACAGAATCAAAGGCTTTACGCAAAAACGCTACCCAACAAAATTTACTCCTATCCACTTCAGTTGCCCAGTCATCAACCAAACACAATAGGGCACTTTCACATGAAAGCTTTGGTCTAAAACCAAATTGACTTTCACAGAAGAAATTGCTATGTAATAAGTATGTCTGTAAATGCTTTTGTACCCATTACTTCAAAATGTTTGAAACAATCGACAAAAAGGATATTGGTTGATAATTTTCTATACATAATCAATCACCACCCTTAAAAATAGGGCGAATTTGGTTGAAGCTCTTGGAAAATGCCCTTTTGACAAAGAAAGGTTACGTGTTAACATAAAAAAATGATCACTAATGCTGTTACTATAGTAGCTTCTCGATTTTGCGCACGAACCGCAGAATCTCCGTCCGCAATGATTTTGCGAAAACTCCCTACTATTATGTACACAGACCTGAAAGTAGAGCGATGGACAAAAGAAGGCATCTCCACAATGCCACTAGAGTGAACCCAAACCAACCTCATCCCAGACATTTGTGTTTTTTGGAAGAACTTAAAGAAAGTTCTCATTCTTGAATTGCCTTTGAAATGTAGTTAAGGCACATGAATATAAATCGAACAAATATTCATACCCACTCCGAATTCCGATTGCATGCCTCAAAACTCCGATTTTTGTAATTTTGAAATATTTTTAAAACAAACGACTGTTGCATAAGACTAAAGCATAACACAGCACTGCAGATCACGCCTTACGGCGAAACGATAAACAAAAGTACTTTATATAGCGAATGCCGCCTTATCACATAGCCTCCGCACACAGCGCTGCATGTCGCACGCATTCACTCATAGGTTCACTGAATTTGACGACTCTGGATAGACACTTTCGCGCACATGGTCCGTCCGCCGCCATCTTGTTTAATTCCAAAACAACACGGCCGCTACGTATGCTACGTGCGTTCGTGCCTTTTGAGGGGAGCATGGGGGTAGATGATCGTGCGCATGGCGCCCGCAATATAGTAGCGAAGACTTCGGTGATTCAGCGGGCGCATTGCAAGTGCAGTGCGGTATACGGTGTGTTGTTGTTCATGAACGCCGGGCCTAGCGGCCTGGGCTGGTGTGTCTGTGGTACTGGTGAGTGTACGTGTGCGTGTGTAGAATACGAGCTCTGCCATTTGACTGTGGATTCCAATTTGCCATTCGACGCTTGAACGAGGTGTTTTCTTCCTGAATATTATCATGGATTCACTCAAAAGAGCGAGTACCCGAGAAGGAGATCCTTTGACTGGAAACAGATTTTTAAAAACGTTTTTATGCACATCTTTATTTTGGACTTGAATATGGTAGGTTCGAAATGCACTAAGAAGAGTGATTGGGTGTTTGTGTACGTTTTGGGCGAAAATTATGCTGCGGTGTCTTGCGTTACGGAAAGACCCCCATGGCCCCATTTGTTACGGACAAATATGGTAAATGTTACTGACAGCCATCCTATAGGGTTGGCTACTACCCCCCCCCCCCCCCCCCCATCTACGGGCTACTACCCCAATCCTTCAGTGGTTCGCGACCTCGTAGTCCATCCAGAAAAATTTACTCCTAATTTCTCTTGTCTCAGGTTGGCAGGTATGCGTTAGTTACCGACATACAGGCTAATGGATATTCTGTGGTGTGTCTTCCTTTGGAAATCGGCTCTTGAGGTCATATTTCGCCAGACAATGTGACAACTGACAAGGCTAAGACAGCTGTTGAAAGAAATTGGAAAACCTGTCAATTTGAAACAAGTTCGACAGAATCTATCCAAACTATCTATTTTCTTTTTCGTTTGTCATCTACTACTCAAAGAATGCCAATGAATGGGAAACCAAAATTCCCCTTTGAATTTCAATTTGTAAGGCATTTATTACTCACACACACCTTGTAACCAGTCTTATATTTTCTTTATATTACTCGCCTCATTTCATTGCCTGGCACTGACCATGGACCTATTACGTATTACGTATTACCTATCCGTAATAGGTGCATGCAGTGACAGAATCCTCTTTGTATTAAACATTTACTTAAATGACACTCTTATAATACTCATTATGTATGCTTCCTATTTATTAAGTTGATATATCAAATGAAATTCCAATATTTAGCTCCTCTTATTTCATCTATAGCTAGGAATATCCATAACTCCTCAGCTTTCACTATGTTGTAAAATTAGTTAATTTTTGTTGATGTTATATAACATTATTCACTGTATATCTACATGTATGTACTTTTAATGCCCTGCATTTTCCAGTAAAATGGAATTGTCCTGGGCTATTGTTCTCCTTTGTTGTGCAAGTTTGAACAATAAAGTGATGTTTAAAAAAACAGATAATTGAAAGATGTACATCAATGAAGTTTAATAAATGCAATGCAATACAATACACGTTAAGGACCCACTGCACTATTCGTATAAGACAAGGGGGAAAGCATAGTAAAGTTATGCAGTTATACCGGGAGGACATATCTAGTGTTTCAGTGATTCGCTATTGCCCTCTTATCACAGGTTACGCGAAATATATAACTATGGCACAACAACAACTACAATAATAATAATGATAGTAATACACTTATCCAGAAAACGCAATAAATTTTCAATAATTTATTGCATTTTACCCCGGTCCCCAACATAAACAAAATCCTCTGTACGGCCATGCATTATGGCTCAACGCGTACAGTCATGGTTCAGTGACAAAGCAATGGCCTCGTAACTGTGAGGCCCCAGGATCAAAACCGTGTCGATGTGCTATATTAGTGCCCTTTTGTGGGGCATTAATCCTCATTACTGTCATTTATGACTTAAGGCGTAGGTCCCCTAGTTGATAAGCATAGTAGCATACGTATGCTTTAGCAGTCACGCTAAACACACATTGTCAAATTATTATTCAATAAAATCTGAGAATGTATACTATTATCTAGATCTATTATTTTTAAATTATTTTTAAAATAATTCCATAAATATTGGGGTAAAACTAAAATATTCCAACTTTATGAGCGACAGTGTATGTTACCCAGCTTCCAAAAGTTACCAATTGGTACAAAATATAAGACAAACAGAATATCTAACAAGGTCAAATGATCTGTTAACCTCATAACCTACTCGTTTTTCCATAAATCAGGACGGTACAGATTCTACACAAAGACAGTATTTGACAATAGAACGCATATGCTACTGGATGATTGGTACCAGTCATGGTGATGGTAGAATAGGGTTAGGCTTGTTTTATTAGAGTACCTTTTGAGTCATGAGCCGGCCGGATCCTGTCTTTTGGACAGGCTCTTAAATTGAAGGGGGTTCTGGTAGGGCTAGTGTAATCTTTGTGTACCCCATGGTGGTCCTTTTGCCCAAATTATATACGTGTAAATATCTCTGTAGTTCCTTGGGTCCATTGATTGGATCTTGCCCTACAGTTGCAAAAAAAGATATAGATTTAATAATAATAATAATAATAATAACAATACTACTTCTACTACTTCTACTACTACTAACTACTACTTCTACTACTACTACTACTACTACTACTACTACTACTACTACTACTAATAATAATAATAATGTTTAAAATAATTATAATAATAGTAATATGTCAACCGTACAACAACAATGCAAATTGAATTAACTAAAAGGTTGGAGCTCCTACAGGACAATTGTACATTGATACTTATGGAGTCCCATCAATATTCTGCGCGTCTATTTTACGTGTCGTATATTTTACCCAGCTAACAGAAGTTACTAATCGATGCAAAATATAAAACAATCAGAAAATCAACAATGGTAAACGATCTGTTAATTAGAACCCTCAGCTATCAGAATCTGCTAGTTTTGCCATAAAATTGGACAGCACACACTCTACACAAAGTATTGACAATAAATTAACGCATATACTACTGGGTGATTGGTACCAGTCATGGTGATGGGCAGGGGCGGCGATCCCGGCCGGTGACGGGTGAAACGTCCCCCTCAACATTTTTTTTAAGGTGGAGCGTCCCCCCTGGAAGAAAAAAAAGTGCAAACAAATATATAGCAAATACTGACTAAAGACTGAAACACACTTAGATTCTGGAGAGCCCAAGAGTGCAGCGTTTAGACTAATACCATGCAAAAATCTTCTCGCTCGGTCGCTATGCTCCCCCGCATAATATCCTTAAAAATGTACAAGGAAATATTGTAACAAAATCTGTATTCCGTTAGTGTCACCGTGGTCACTGGTGTACTGATGGGAGGGGGGGGGGGCGTGGGAGCAGTTGCCCGCCCCAAAATAAAATTCCGATTTGGTTTATTTCTAATTCGATACCAGTGATTTACAAATGTTGCTGAAATGACACGATTTTCCGGATTTTTTCTCACTTATTTGTAAATAATACTTTTTATGCGTTTGCTGGAAATGACAATTCCCTAATTTACAGTTAGGCAAAGAAATATGCTTACACGTATTTAGAAGCCTACATTTCAGGGCCCCAAACTGTTCTGAAAAAAGTATGTTGAAGAGAAATAGAAAGAAAGAAATAGGGAAGGAAAGAAAGGAATGGATAGTGACCTGCCCACAAAATAATGAGGTATCAAAATATGCTCATCTGACCGTAATTAAATGCCTAATACCCCTGAGCTTACAGGGGCTCCACCCCTGGGCCAGACCCCTGAATGCTCATCTAACCGTAATTGAATGCCCAAAACCCTGAGCTCCAGGGGGCTCACCACCTGGACCCCACGCCAATCAGTGACCTGCCAGTGTCACAAATGAGGTATCAAAATATGCTAATCTGACCGTAATTAAATGTCTAATGTCTAACTCCGCCTCCTGGACCCTACCAGGGGCCCTAAGGCAGGCCCCTGGAAGCTCATCTGACCGTAATTTAATGCCTAAAACCCCTGAGCTTCTGGGGGCTCCGCCCTTGACCCCGCTGGGGCTTTACCATTGGACCCCACCACTCTACCTGATCGTAAATATTTAAGCCCCCCCCCCCCACTTTGAAAAATGTTCCGCGGGGCCTGCATGAAACATGTAAGAGTGGTGGTCATGCAGATTTTTTTCTGACCCCCCCCCCCCAACGCTATTGCTCATTACACCACTGACCGTGGTACCAACGGAATACAGATTTTCCCTCTCATTTCGTCCCCCCCCCCCCCCCCGGGGGACATGAAAAGAAATCGCTGCCCCTGGTGATGGGAGAATATGGTTAGGCTTGTTTATAAGAGTACACTGTGAGTCATGAGCCAGCCGGACCTGTCTTTTGGACAGCCTCTTAAATTGAAGGGGTTTCTGGTAGGGCTAGTGTAATCTCTGGGTACTCCATGTGGTCCTTTTGCCCAAATTGTACATGACTGTATACGTGTAAATATTCAATTGACGTCACTTCTTGGGTCTATCGATTGGATCCGGCTTTATAGTTGTAAATAAAATATAAATGTAATAATTATAATAATAACAATAATGATAATAACAATAATAATAATAACAATAATATGTCATCCCCATGCGATGTGGTGTGTAAATATTAAAAGCGATCCATACTTGGCATTTCTTCCAAACGACTGAGTATTAATCCCATTATTCTTTCTGTAATAAAGAATATTTCTATAGATCATAAATTCCAGCTGTCGAGGTTTGTTGTTTGCTGAAACAAAGTAAATAACTTCTATTCACGCAAAACTTTTCAACCGTACAACAACAATAATGCAAATTGAATGAACTAAATTGTTTGTAAAAAACAACGCGTCGAAACGCGTAATATGACGCACATAAACTTATGATTTGTCGACAAACCTCCTTTGTGAATTCGGGCCACGGAGTTCTATCAATATTACTCTCGTCTATTTTACATGTCGTATATGTTACCCAGCTTACAGAAGTGAAACACGAATTTATATTTTGTTTATCATTTCATCATAGCCTACCATGGGTCGTGTTCATGATATTTTAACTTCTCCAAATTTACCTTTGGTGGTGTGTAACTTCTTAAGGACATCCGGTACTGTGGGTATCATGAAGGCCAGTGGAATTTACTTGGAAGGTATCAACGCTAGCCTTGGAACGACATCGACGGATATCGGAATTGCTCTTGGTCTCCTCAATGCATTCTGCCACTTTCCAGGTGAGAAAGTGAATCTCAATTATTCCTACTGCGACCACTCCAATCCTTTGCCAAATTATCTCTTAAATTATCCTGCACGATGACTTTTTGATGATTAGCTTACACAATAATCAACTGCTGGAGTTAGGGGGCATTTTTTTTACACAACTGTTTAACCATTTTCGCGAAAAAATTCCAAGAAGTGCTCTGGTGAAAGAGTCTAAGTCGTCAGCGCACTATAATGTGCAAGCACGTACACCCAGGAAGGGAACATGATAGAAAGGGCGGAAAACAAGGATATAAGAGAGGATAATATGGAGAAGGGAAAACAAGGAAATACATAAGGAAAGAGAAGAGGATAAGTCAAAGGAAGAACATAGAAATACAGCTAAGAGGATAATAGATCTAGATCGACTAAGGAAAAACAGGGGAGAAGGAGAAAGGAAATCTATCAGATTAAAACAAAGAAATGGCTGACGAAGGAGAAAAGGATAGATTGAAGGAGAAACAAAGAAATACATAAAACAAAAGAGAAGAGGTTAGAATGAAGGAGAACAAAAGAATTACATAACCGAAGGAGAACTCAGGGGGCTAGCTATGATAGATTGTGGAAAAACTTAAGACATATAAAACGAAGGAGCCGGTTAGAAGAAGGATAGATTGAAGAAAAAGAAGAAAAAAATACATGACAAAAGAGAAGAGGATAGATTGAAGGAGAACACAGAAATACATAATGAAAGAGAAGAGAGGATAGATCATTTAACCCAAAACAAATAACGAGTATGTTCACGTGTACAGCACCAGCAATCCAACACTGCTAAGGGTAATGCTAGACTCTGTCTCTAGTCGTTTGCACAGTATATTTGACTGAAGTGGCTAAACAGTTGTGTAAAAAAAATATGCGCGGCCCGTGCACCGCCACTTAAAAAATGAGGTGGCAACCCTCTAGGACTCCCTATCAGACGCAGACGAAGTCCAGAAAAGGCAAAATACCCGATACATTTTTAAGTTTGGTATAATCCATAATATCATGAATTGTTCTCACAGAATCAGTTTGGTAGGGATGAATTAGTTTTTGAATAATCTTCTCTAGTCTCATTGATAAAGCTTTCGATGCAGTTTTATAATGTAATGATATGGGTCTATAATTATGGATTTCACATATGTTCTTCCCTTCTTTGAAAGGGGCTATGTGACTCTCAAGGAAGGAAATACAATTTATATCGCTCGTGACGACTATCTTTAATTTCCTAACTGTTTTTTAAATTCAAGAAATTCCTGGGGCTTTGCCCCCAAGACTCCCGGCAAGCGCTCTCACCTGCACCCCACCCGTAGATATAGAAGTGGTTCCCCAAACAAAACCTTTTGTTGTATAATATTGGAGAGAGTTCAATCATTGACCTATTACGGATGGACATTCCTCGTTTAGTTTTCATTGTGATTGTCTCCGTCAATGTCGTCTCAATAACATTCCTTACAATTTTATTCACTTTGATCTCACCGCCAATAAGCTGGGACAGAATCAAGATAGTGATTTTACGCATGTTAATCTACATGCGCAGAAGATAATACATCGCTCAAATCATGGGAAATCGATGTGCAGTTCTGGTTTATAATCGGAAATTGTTGTTCCGTGTACTGTTTTTTATTTTGAAAAACATGTTGATTTTACCAGATAGAGGTTATATTTGGATTGGTTGTGATTTAAAATCCCGTTTCCCCCAATTTCCCCATAATATTCCAAAGTTACATTGCACAGGGCTTATAAAGATCAAGGCCTTCTAATTGTTTTATAAGGTCATGGGTGTGTGCGAAAGTGTGCGAATCAGTAATAATACATTTCATATCACCAAAATCGTCTGCTTTCCAACTTTGCTGCTCCCCATTGGGGAAAACTCAAGAGAAGGAAACTGCTCATTTGTCAATGTCCGAAAATGCTTACGCGGTCGTTATTGTTAAAACAGCTGAATGTTCTCATTAAGATGCACATAATCAGAAGGCGGTGACTCTCATTGGATCAAAAAAAGAATCACGACGAATGTCCGTCCGTAATAGGCCCATGGTTCAATGTACTGTAGTTTAATGGAGAGAGTGTGAGTTCAATGTAAATAGATAGATAGATACTTTATTGGTTTCCACAATATCTCATTTTACAAAGAGTGTAACAACATATTGAAAATGATTATAATATACATGTACATACATGTACAATACCGGTACACACTATTCAGAATATTGTCCATTAAGTTGAACTTAAGAGATATAGTGGCGGAGCCTGTGGAAAAGTAGTTGTGGATAGGCTCCTTAAACTACAAATGACATAATTAACTAAAGTAAAGTTTATAAAATACAAATACACGCTAAACATGGAAAGGGGGATTACAGTGATACATGAGCCGATACTCACAATTAACTACAAAAGACAAGGAAAAGGGAAGGGAATATATCTGCAGCTTATTGAAACAATATTACAATATAGTTTGTTCTCCATATGAGTGTATTATAAACATAGTTGGCATGGTCATACCGTTATTTACTCATTGTAATGAACAAAAGTATACAGCACACAGCTTGGAGACAAGAATAGTCAGGAATTAGGAATGACAATATGTATTCAAATAATAACTCTTCAATTTTCTCCTGAATACATGTACACTTGCAGACCTTTTAATCACAGAATCGAGAGAATTCCAGAACTAGGGCCTGACATGTAGGTCTCTAAATAAGCCTATTTCTTGCCTGACTGTAAATTTAGGAATTTGTCATTTTCCAACAAACGCATCAAAAAGTATAATTTACTAAAAAGTGAGGAAAAATCTCGGAAAATTACGTCATTTCAGCAACATTTGTAAATCACCGGTATCGAATTTTATTCCCCCCCCCCCCCAGATCTACACCTTTTTTGCGGGAAAAATCGCAACTGATCTCTCTTACTTTTCTTCTTTCTCTTGTGTGTTCTTTCCCTTTCTCTCCTCTTTACCTTTGCCTTCCCTTCCTTCTCTCTCTTTTAGGTTTGCTGGGGGGAGGAAAAGGCAAAGGCCTTTTTGCCCCAACCCCCCCGATCCACACGTTGTTGGCGGGATTAATCGCTACTGATCTCACCTTCTTTTCACCCCAGTTTTCTTTTCTTCCTCTTTTTTGTTCCCTTTTAGCTCTCCTCTTTCCTTTTCCCTTCATTCTCTCTTTTTGTTTGGCGGGGGCGGGTGGGGGAGAGGCAAGGCCTCCCCCAATCCACAACTTGTTGGCGGGAAAATTGCAACTTATATCCCCCTCCTTTTCTTTTCTTCTTCCTCTTATTTCCTTCCCTTTATCTCCTCTTTTCCTTTTTTCTTTCCCTTTCCTTCCTTCTCTCTTATTTCTTGATGGGGGGGGGGGGGGAGGCAACAGCCTAGGAGGCAAGGCCCTTTCGGCCCCTTTTTTTCTTCTTCTTCCTCTTCTTTCTTTCCCTTTCCCTTCATTTCCTTCCTCTCTCTCTCTCTTTTTTTTTGCGGGGGGGGGGGGGGGGCAAGGCCCGCTCGCCCCCCCCCCCCTCGATCCGCGCCTGATGGGTAAGACCATTAATGTTTCGATTCAAACTTTCACTCTGTTTTCTTCTAAAGTTAAAACGAAATCAGCATTGGAATGAACGTCATTGACAAATTAAGGGGCTAATTATGTCGGCCGATTGATGACGTAATAACGCCCAGCGACCGAAATTGGAGTCTGTTGATTGATTGGATTGATCGCGTACATGGATATTCATATGCACGCATATTTATTCATGCTGGGATTGATCTCAGCCTAAATGCGATTTAGTATTTTTAAAAAATACGTAGAATCGGTTTTAAGCTGGGATTGAATTCAATCCCAAAACTAGATTTTAGGAACGACATCGTTCCCAGTTAGTGAATCACCCCCTGATCTACTCACGCATATCTGCACTATATAGTACCGCACATCACTTTTTGTTTTGTGAATAGTATCTGAGTATCTGAGAATGGGATCTGCTCGCTATTCATAAGGACCGCTTTTTTATAAAAGACCGCTAATCATTTAGCGATCCTTATGAATAGTGGTCCTCATGAATGGCGAGGTAAATTGTCTATGGTTTGCTTGCTATTTATAAGGGCCGCTATTCATAAGGGATCGCTATTCATTTTGTCTCGCGTTATGGATAGCGGTCCTTATTGTATTGTTGTATGGGGTAATAGTAATCACACAAAATTTGATAAATTATTTAAACTACAAAAGAAAGCCCTGAGGATATGCTTAGGCTGTCATTAACGTACTCACTCTGCCCCATTGTTTATGAAATTGAAAATACTGAATATATTTGACTTATATTTTTATTCAATTGCCCTGCTTGGATTCTTTTATTTTCAAAATAAACTACCGCAAAATATGTCTAAAATGTTCACTTTAAATAATGATGTTCATAATCATAATACTCGTGGGCGAGACTCTTTTCATTTTTGGCCAGTTAAGACAAATATATTTTTGAAATCTGTAAGAAACAATTTTCCTGTTATTTGGAACTCTATTCCTCCTGAAATATCCTCATGCAAGTCGTTAACATCATTTAAAAGAAAATTGAAGCAGCATCTTATATCTAAATATCATTAATTCTTGTACCCATATTCATATCATATAGCATAACCTATAACTGTTTTCGCCAACCTATGATTTTGTAATGATTATTTCCATTACCTGCCATGAACGATGTCCCTGTCATGTGTTGTCATGTATGTTTCTTTTTTAGTTTTGTTTGTATATGTAAAGCTCTTAACTACTGTTCGGGGAACTATGCCTCCACAAGGCCATTTGGCCTTATTTTTTAGTTCCCTGTTTTCATTATCTTATATATTGCAAATGCTTATCATTGTATATACATTATTTTGTATTGTTTTTATTGAAAATGGAAATGAATAAAATGAATTGAATTATGAACAATGGTCCTTATGGATAGCGAGCTTGACCCCTGAGAATAGTACTGCTTGCTATACACGGATCGTGACGACATGGTGGTAGTTTGTTTATTAGCCTGAGTTTCTCCAAATGAAACCCTACAAGTATATACACCACCTCGGAAGTTTCGCTCAACATTTGACAACTATAACCTAATTAATACCAAATCCAGACTCTCATCTAACAAATATATTTTACAGTGGGTAATTTGAAAACGAGGAACAATATCCCCCTTTTCCATCAAAAGCTTAACCTGTCTTGACAATTCAAAAGATCCTTAAAACATACTTCTTTCCTCCGTAATTTAATATAATTTACCTTTTTTTTTAGGAATCATATGTTTCCATTCACTATCTGTTATTTATGTAAGCTCAATGGTATTTTGTTTTTGATGATAGCACTCCTAAATAATCGATGATAATAATATTATTGTAATATATTGTGTAAATGAATCTTCATGTGATGATGACTATTTGATCTGAATAGACACTGTATATCAATTATATTACCCTTAAAGTGTTTTTGCCTTTATTCAGCTCCTATCTTTGCTGCCCTCTATCGTCACCATTCGACTCGTCGTCTGCTTTTGATATCTGGTGCATGTCTCCCTCCAATAGGCATGGCTTTGACATCCATGGCAACTAGCAACGCTCAAATGTCAATATATCTGTCAATAACCGGTAAGAAACTGTGCACCAAAACCTACAAACAATGTTTACAGTACTTTCTTTTTAAAAACCTTACAATTGATTACACTATAGTTTTTCGTAAACAGTTAGAAGGGGAGAGTAAATTAACTTACTCTCATCAAATCGTTCTTTTCGCTTTATTGAAGTACTAGGTTAACAATCAGACTTTCCACTGTCTGCAAACAACTTGAAAACAAACTAAAAAACACATCGATATCAACTAGATGTCATATTTGTAACATGTACTCATTTGAAGATGATAATAAAGTATTGTATTATGTGCCATTTTGTTAAAGGGATAGTTGAGTTCTGTTGCAGAGGGCGCTACACAAAATAATTTTGTGTGGGATAATGAAAAACTGAGTGTCAAATTTGAAAGAACATAATATTTGAATGACAAAATCATCTTTGTTCGATCAAAATCGGTTCAGAGACGGCTGAAATATAACGATTTCTAATACTTGTGTACCACCACAAATATAGGATTTCCCGGCCAAATTCGCGAGTTTGTCATTCAAATTAATTTGTCTTGCGTTCAAATTCGACGGTTTTAGTGCAGTCAGGTATATCTCGGGTTTATATTCCCTTTTCTAGTTTTCAAATCTATGGAGTTTTCGTTAGAATCTACGTATGTTTCATTCAAATTAATGAAAAGTGTGCTTCTTTCGCTATTTGGTCATTCGATTTGGCGCAACACGATTTTCTGACAACGCGAGTCTGTAGTAAAAAGGGGCGATTGAGGGTACCCCCACCTTTTTGGGTATATGAACATGTCCGTGCAGAAATGCCATATCCCTTGATTTCGTCCCTTCTTTACTTTATGTCTGACTACACCCATCTGCATTGTCCTGAAAATAAATAAATGGAATAACAGCTTAGACCCCAATGGCAAATCATGCATTTTAACTGCATTATTTAAAAACTGTAAAAGTTTGTTGCAATTCTTCCCCCTAACATTCCTAACTTGAATAAAAATATTACGAATTCGAATGACAGGTGTTAATTTGAACGATAAAAATTACGCTTCGACAAGTGAATATTAATTTGAATGCTAGTTGAGCAGTTTCTAAATTGAATGACAGATCTATGAAACCCTTCGACCAAAATCCTAAATTAAATACAAAAACTGGAAAATTGAATAATAATTGGCATGGCAAAGCCGATCTGCGCTAACTTAAATGCAAAGTAAATGAATTCGAATTACAAACACGCGAATTTGGTCGGGAAATCCTATATTAGATAATTTGAAAAATTAGAAAAAATCGTTGAAAAAAACGAAATAACGCCTTTTATGTCGTATTTCAGCCAATGCCGATGTTGGCTTTTTTGTTGGCATTTTCGTGTTGCTTATATTACCCAAAATTAGCCGGCTCATGTATTGTTATTTTTAATTAAATAATTAATTAACGATCACCGTGTTTTTTTTTTAAAGTGGAGCTGAATTGGTATGATCGTATTGGCTAAATTTCACATTTCAATTTTGGGGTCTAAAATTACCTTAATCATAGCAATTTTAGGTTCTAAAAGGGCACTATAAATGTCATAGATAAGAATAAGAGCAATAACCATGCACTTTGAAGGCATTCTGAAAACAGAACTCAACTATCCCTTTAACCGTCTTGATGTCAGAATTTAAAAAATCGCAGTACAACGTAGCACATCAATGTTTTTCCATAGAATAGTTAGGTACGCAACTCGCGTTCATAAGTAAAAAGGACCATAATAGCGTTGAGGTAAATTTGGATCTGTACCTTCATTTTTAACATTTGACGATGATTGTCTAAATGAAGAGTAAATATAAAGATCCCTGTTTCGCAAATTCCCGACTAGAACAAATTCAAATGTGGAGAAAATCGAGCAGACACAAGCGAGATACTGTCAAAAGAACATTGACGAAACGACGCCATTCATTAATAATACAAAAAATCTTACTTTAAATTGCAATATGTGGACGTCTCAACCTCTGTTAAACAAAATTGATGCATGGAATCACATCTCCACTTCAAGCTCTTTCAATTGAATTGAATTTATTTTCTTCTGTAACATACAAATGAAACTACATTTTGGGAAATAAATTTTAATGTGTATACAATAAAATAATTATAAATGATAACGTTCAAACAAAATTTAACTGATAATATAGGATTTCCCGACCAAATTCGCGAGTTTGTCATTCGAATACTTTGCATTTAAGTTAGCGCAGATCAGCTTTGCCGTGCCAATTATCATTCAATTTTCCCGATTTTGTATTTAATTTAGGATTTTGGTCGAAGGATTTCATAGATCTGTCATTCAATTTAGAAACTGCTCAACTAGCATTCAAATTAATTGTCACTTGTCGAGGCGTCATTTTTATCATTCAAATTAACACCTGTCATTCGTATTCGAATTATGTTTATTCAAGTTAGGAATGTTAGGGGGAAGAAATGCAACACACGTTTACAGTTTTAAAAAAATGCAATTAAATACATGATTTGCCATTGGGGTCTTGTCTGTTATTCAATTTATTAATTTTGAGGACAAAGCATAATGTGTGTAGTCAGACATTAGGTAAAGAAGGGGCGAAATCAAGGGATATGGCATTTCTGAACGGACATGTTCATATACCCCGGAAAAGTGGGGATACAAAAACACCTACGCCAGTCACAATATTGTACCCTTCCTCCATAATGAAATTGTGACAAATTTATGATGAAACACAAGACAAACAGCTTTCTTACATGAAAATTTACACAAATCAGTATTGAGACCATCAAGTCCGTAGATGTAAGTCTTTTTTTTTTAACAATCAAACTTAAAGGCTGATGAATATCTGATAAATCTAAAAGTATATAAAGAGTATAAATGCAAGAAAATAAAATAGGATGAAATACACTTTAAAAAACGATCTTGAAAGAAAAAGAATGAGCTATAAAACGTGTGTAATAAACGAGAAATGTATATTGACCATTAATTTTAGTGCACAAAGTGCTAATTTGAATGCTACAAATGAATTAGAATGCTAGAAGTACACCGTCGCGATGTTAGAAAATCGTGTTGCGCTAAATTGAATGACCAAATAGCGAAAGAAGCACTTTGTTCATTAATTTGAATGAAACATGCATAGATTCTAACGAAAACTTCATAGATTTGAAATCTAGAAAAAGGAACATAAACCCGAGATATACCCGACAGCACTAAAACCGTCGAATTTGAACGCAATACAAATTAATTTTAATGACAAACTCGCGAATTTGGCCGGGAAATCCCTTTAAGTATATAATACCACTTGTATACCAGTCTTCATAAAATAACATTTTCTTTTCATAAACAATATTTTGATTATACCATAAAATATTTTCGTCGACATGTTTCTGTGCCTGACATTCAACTGATGTGTATTTTTTTATGAGGTACCATGCATGTAATATTTCTTTGTAAAAATGTGGCACATTTCTAAGTTTTAAGAGATTCAAAGTATAATTGCAATTCAGCAGTAGATGCAGCCCTCCCAAACAGTCAAACCAATGCTGACAATTATCTTTCCAAATTCCCTTGTATTATCTAAAAACATCCCAAGCCACTTCAGCCTAAAACTAAACATTTGTCCTTTAACATCTATCATTCTTATTCCTCCTTCACAATAATCCTGAGTAACAACACATCGGTTTACCTTTTCAATTTTACTTTTCCAAAGAAATTTAAATATCAAGCTATTAATTATAAAAAAGACGGTATCGTATCAACAATCATTAAATGTATAACTTGACTAATTGCAAGTGATTTAATTATAGTCAGTCTTCCAAACAAAGTCAGGTTTCTTTTTCTCCAGTTATCTAGCAGTTGTCGCATTTTTTCTAATTTATTTTGCCAATCGATCTTTAAAGCACACTGCAGATCAGGTGCGATATGATGTCCTATAACTGGCTCATCTGTCCAATGTAAGCCAAAACAAGATAACGACCATCGTTGACAGGATGTTCCAATCCAAATCAGGACAGTCTTTTCTCTATTCAACTTCGGTCCTGCAACATCGCCAAAAACTTCTAATTCGTTTAAAATATTTTCAAAAGAATTTATATCAGATACATAGAATAAAGTGTCATCTCCAAATTGCAGTAGTTTCAGATCAATACCTTTATCATTAATATCTAGACCTTTGATTTCATTATTTTCTCTCACTTTATTTGCCATTAATTCTGCGGCCATTGCAAACGATAAGGCCGAGAGGGGACACCTTGGCGAAGTTGGCGTATTCCTCTCAGTACACTAAAAGTTTAAGATAACCAACCACTTACAATTACAGAACTTGCAATATTTGTGTATAAAATTGTCACCCACTTCTGGAAAACAGGCCCAAAAGTTAAATTTACTCAGACATTTTTTGATAACAGTTACATCAATTACATCAAAGGCTTTATAAAAATCTACCATCATAAGAGCACCGTGTTTACTGCTCCTTGTCATGCATTCGATAATATCTTTAGTAAGTCTTACATTGGAAGCCGCCATACGACCTCTTATGTTACCCGTCTGGCTTTTATAAATAATTTTATCAATTACTTTTTGAAAACGTATCGCAAGCACTGACGCAATGATTTTATAATCACTATTCAGCAATGTGATCGGTCTCCAATTCTTCAGCTCTCGGCGATCCCCTTTCTTGTTTATCAAAGGAATTATTCCTTTTCTTTGAGTATTCGACATTTTCTCATTAGCATAACACTCGTTAAGAGCGGCAACTAAAATATCACAGATCTCATTCCAGAACACCTGATAGAATTCCGCGGTTATTCCGTCAGAGCCTGGAGTTTTGTTTTTCTTCATTGCGAATACAGCTTGTTTACATTCTCTGTGTGTTAATAAACCTTCACATATTTTATTTTCATCGTCAGAAAGAGATGAAATATTTTGTGAAAAAAATATAATCTTCTGCAATTTTAACATCAATATCTTCCTTACTATACAACTTACTATAAAAATCAACGGTTTCTTTCAATATTTCGTCTTGTTTTTCAATAATTCTTTTCCCGTTTCCTGTCTTTAGCTGATTTATGTTTTTTTTGCTAGCATTTCTCTTTTAAGCTGAGAAAATATTTAGTGCTTCTTTCTCCCTCTTCCATCAATCTTGCCTTAGCTCTGATACCAGCTCCTTTAGATTCTACTTTGTATATATTTTCCAGCTCTTCTTTTATGACCCTATACTCGTTTTCATTATCATTATTTCCACTTTGGTTATCAATACATTTTTGTACCACATTAAGCTTCATTTCTAAAAACCCTTTTCTATCTTTTTGATCTGCAACTTTATCTTATCCTAAAATATTAAGTTTTTGTCAGGATCTAATTTTTCTTTTACTAACTCTGGCACCCAAATTATAGGAAGGACGGAGTCCTAAATATGAAAAATTGTTTTATGCACTATTCCCAATACAATCCCCATATAAAGTTTATAATCTACACTGAAATTTTGCCGGTAATTAAATATTTGGTAATAAATGTGAAACTGGTGCCTGGCCTCCAAAGATTCCCGCAGAGGAAGCGCGGCTCGGAGCATGGAACTTCAAAGCCAAGTGGAATGTTACACAGCCCTGTGGGTTCATGCATGCGACTCGAAGCTATCTATCTCTTAATGTGTCAGATCGTCTTTTGCTGTTGAATCCTGATTGTCCAAGGGAGGGGGGGGGGGGTAGTTGTACTCAGGGGTAATTCTCCGGGGGTAATTTCCGGTGGTAATTGTTCTTGGGGGTGGTTTTCCGGGGGTGATTTCCCAGGGGGTAATTATCCTTCCGTCTGGTAAATGTGACGTAGCACTCCAATAGCGTAATGCCCGCAGTTCTGCCAAACCAGAAAGCTAGAATCTTGATATACCTTCTCTGAAACGTGGCGTAGGTAAATTTTATTGGACATATAATTGAGTGAATTTGCAATATATTTATTTAGATATGATTATTCAATACAAACGTCCCCACGTGTTTTCTTTTCATGTTAAACAGGTCTTGGATATTGTATGGTTAATATATGTTGTACCATGACATTGCACCGTGTTGCTGGGGAGAATTTCAACCTACTTTTCAGCATTGGTTTGACTGGATATGGTGTCGGAATGGTTCTGTTACCGCTCATAGCTGAATTCTTACGTCAAGCTTACGGTTGGAGAGGTGGACTGCTCATCATTAGCGCTCTGATGGCTAATATTATCCCAGTTGGCATGGCAATTAAGTTGGAATTAGATGAGAGTAGCACACAGAGAAATGGTTTTCAGAGTGTCCCAAGTTCTCCCGAGGGAGAAGAATGCAACACCAGCACCAGTCAGGACATAACAGGTGAGTTCAATCGGAAAATCCTATTAGAGCGACCATGTCCGTCTCGTGGACCTTCAACAGGGCCAAAAAGACCAGTATGTCGGTCTTGTGGCCATTTGGTCTCGTCGGCATTTGACCATGTTGACAGTTTGCTAGAAGATTCGATAGACCTACATTGTCGGTCTCGTGGGCTGTTAGTCTCGTGTGCTCTTGCCGGGACTGGTTAGTCTACGAAGACTGGTATAAATTATAAATCATTGTCGACAATACGTAACCTTGTCCGACTTTAACATAAATGCGTTGATGTTAATTCATATGCGCCACTTTGGAAACAGATCATTTTATGGACATGGACGAGGGTTTTGCCCCGCCTTTTAACTATGAAATGTGATGAGACCAAGAAACTTGCTACATACATCACAATAACCATACAAAGGTCTAACTCTTGAGATGATTATGGCCTTCGACCAGAGAAGGGGATTGTAGATTTGATGTTCACTTTTTTTATTATTTCATATGTAATAATCATTATCATAAAATTAATGAGAGACCTACATATATCATGTGTAGTGTGCGATGTAAAAGGTAATATCGTTCCAAATGTGTTTTGGACATTAAACCTCTTTTTTATGGCCTTTTTAATTAACTCTTCTTTAAAGATGAAAACAGAGACGACAGCGGAATTTTTCGTAGGATCACCAACAGTCTTCGCCAATCTGATTTGTACGTGGATCCTATATTTATTTTGGTATATGGTGTAACTTTGGCGTCGCATATAGTTTGGAGTGGTTGACACTCCTTTCTTGTACCTCATGCTCTTCAGAGGGGAATCTCTGTCCGGAACACCATTATCATCACTTTCTCAGCTGCAATAGGGAATGCCTTAAGCAGGGTTGCTGTTGGTTCCCTTACCAACAGCCACGTCAAACCTGTCGACCTCTTTCTCCTCGCTACAATATTGGACATCGCCGCTCTTCTGTGCAATGTGTATTTCGTCAACTACTACGCCATGTTGGTGACTACATGTATCTCCTCCGTGGCAATAGCAGGGAAGGCGGTGCTGAGTCAGCTGATCGTGAGGGATAGAGCGTCTTCCCAAAAGTATGATGTCGCGTTTGCAGTCGACCAATTTTTTATCGGATTCGGGATGTTTCTTGGTGGCTATTTGAGTGGTAAGGAATCACCAACAACCCAAAATATAAATTAGCCATTAAAAAAATATTTCTTTTTGTAAGCAATCACTATATAAACAAATATCCTTTTAAATTAGCTTGAATTGAATTTTTTGTTTGTTTTCAGGTTGTTTCCAGAAAGGTTCAAATCTGATTTACAACCTTCATTAGAGCGAAAAGATTGATTTGATAAGATTTATTCCAAATATTCATTCTCCCCGAGATTCTAACCGTTGATTTTGAATGATATTAATTAAACACGATCATGAACTGAATTGTTCTACATGTAACTGCTTACAAAAACATTTAATGTTGTTAATTGCAAGGAAAAAAGAAAAAGGCATGTCAAATTTAGTAGGTTTGAGGTACGGTTCCCTACCGGTTACTAAAAGCTGGTTTGCGTTGCTGGTTGCCATGGATATCAAAGCCACGCCCATTGGCGGGAAACATGTACCATATATCAAACGCAGACGAGAAAGAGAATTGCGGCGATAGAGGGCAGCAGTAAAGAGAGCTGTGCGCAGACAAAAATAAAATTGGGGTTATAAAAATGATGTACATTAGTGTCTATTTATATTTAAATAGATTGGATTAAATTATGGATCTTCCTAAAGAAGAAGAAGACTCCACTAAGGATTTAATGAGATAACACAATAAATGAAATAAGAACAAACTAGTGACTGATCAAATGACTGTAATTTAAGGGATTTATGTATGTATTCAGATCAACATGGAGTATTCAAAATGCTCTCTTTGTTTTTTTTCAGGCATGATTGCGGATCACTTCTCCTCCTACAACGCAACGTTTAAACTATTAGCTTTCATCGACGTCATCGTTCTCCTCCTAATGGTGGTCGTGAGATGCAGACCGAAAACAAACTCCGTCTGAACATGCTGTATTGGAAGCGTCTTACATAATTATATCTTTTATAATGAGCTCTGAAAGCGAGTTCAGGATTTGGCTTCTTTTTACATTATTAACAAAATATTTGTTAAAAAAACATTTCTTTTCCTTTTTCATAATCGTATTTGGAGCATATTAGGTATCGGAAGCGTTAAGGCTTTTGCTACTTTTTTGTATTTAAACAAATATTTGTTTACAAACTTTTTTGGTCATGAACATATTTGGAGCATATCATTAGAAAAAAAAGGTAATCAACTGGATCATACTGAAGAGAAGGTTCGGTTCATTGATTTTCAAAAACTAAGTTTATTGTCATTATTGCAAAGATGAAACTTTGATTGGACAAGGTTATCAAATTCAATGCTTGGAAACACTCGAATTAATGATCATTATCAATTACAAAACAGTTTAATACAGCCCCGACATAGCACCTGAAGAGCTCACCGAACACTGCTGCTAAAGTGTAATCTGCTGCTAAAGTGTAAACTGCTACTAAGTTGTAACCTCCTGTTAAAATATAGCCCGCTGCTGAAGAGTGCAGCGTTTAGACTAGCATTTCGCCCCCCTCGGTCATGAACAGAAATCGCCGCCCCTGCCCATTTGCATCATCTGGGTTGAGTGTGGCAAATATAGATCATTGCTTGCCAAAGGACAGTAGTGCCGCGGCGGGACTGGAACCGCGGACCTTAAGATCGACAGTCCGTCGAAGTAATTTGCATCTGGCTCGAGTTTTGCTTGGGTATTTGGTATTGGAGGATTTCATGAACAAAATACACTTGTTTACATAACAGCATTGTCTCTTAAAATTCATTCTAGTTCAAATGTTTTCTGACTCTTTTCAAGACTATATCATGTTTGTCGATCATAGTTCTTTGTAGCTTGATGTTTCTTCTATGACATGCAGTAACAAATTGAAATTACAGAACTCATGACAAATTCGTTTAACAGTTGATTGCGCTTGATTGATTCTATTCTTCGGATTATTGAGCAGAGAGAGATAGAAATTGTCATTCTCATGGTTAACGCCAAAGTAGTATTATTATTCCTATTTTTAACCGCCTTTCAGCTATTTGATAGGAGAAAAATATCTAATGTTAGGCTTCCTGGGAGAAGTTTCAATTGTTGTTAAGAAACAAACTGAAATTTCAGGACTCGTGATAAATTCCTTCAACAGTTGATTTCTCTCAGTTGATTTTGTTCGGATTATTTGGCGGAGAGAGATTAGAAGGCAATTTTCATCAGCGTAACAACGTTTTATTATTATTATTATTATTTTTGTCATCGTCAGTCTTCAATGCTTTTCGATCTATGTGTCGACAATTAACGACCTCATGGTACTATTTTTTATGTAGAATCAAATTACAATCACATGGCAAAAAAATGATCATCGTCACCGGGTTTCCTAATTTAACGAATACTGAATTTGAACCCGGACTATGCTTTCCCTATCGCTTTCTCTCTCTCTCTCTCTCTCTCCCCCTCTCTCGTCATTGCCTTCCTTTCCCCTCGTTTACTTCCTTCTTACCACGGAGTATGTTATGTGTATGTGCAGGGGCGGCGATCCCGGGGGACGGGGGGGGGGGGGGGGGGGGGACCCGTACCCCCTCAATTTTTTTAGGGGGGATCGTCCCCCCCCCCCCCCCGGAAAATTGGAAAAAGAGCCTCCCAAAAAATGTATAGCAAAATACTGACTAAAGACTGCATCACACTTTTAGGCTTTATGATGGACCATGTCAAGAGAGAAACAAATATTAATCATCCCTGATAATGTAATCACAGTCATGAAAATGTAGGGGGCATAATTATACCAATGTCTAAATATGGTAGATTCATATGTTGATGTTTCTCTCTGTAGGTGGCCCTTATATTCCAGAAAGTGCCCTATTTTGCTGGTCCCCCCCCCCCCCCCAGCCCATTTTAGAAAATGCTCAACCGCGCCTGTTTGTGCTTAAAGGTTCTGGTCTTGCGATTGCATTGTGAAAGAAACGTGGAATCGATCAGAAAAGGTTGATCATCTAGCATATAAGTATTGGTGTATATTGCAAGGTTCTGGAATCATCAACATGATAAGACATTTGGCCCAGTCTTGGTAAAGTTACAAGCACTGTACACAGAAAGATGTATATGGGACTACCCTATATCTATCCAGTCCGATAGATATAATAATTTACCAAATATATCAATTAGTAGGCAGTTTCCCAGCAAAATTTGTATCATCACGTATTAGTCAAAACATATATTCTTTCACACGATTGGTAATAAGAGCATTCATTTCATTTTTTGAGAGGGGGCGTTTCCAAAACAGGTCTTTAGCTGAAATAATGCACTCTAAAAAAAAAGATACCCAATATTGGGTAACATTTTACACTTTACGAGGGTAAAAAGGGAACATGCATGTTTGTTGGGTAAAATTTGACACAGGGGTGGTTGGGTAAAAATGTACCCAGCAAATGTTTAATATTTTACCCAACTAATGTGTAATATATTTGACCCAATGTAAAAGGTAACATTTTACCCAACGACAACCATGTTCCCTTTTTGACACAGCATTGGGTAATTCTTACCCAACTCATCCTGGGTACTCGTTTACTTTGTTGTTGTGTAATTTTTTACCCCAAAGTTGGGTAAAATTTTATCCCAACCTTATTGTATGATTTTTTTCTATTTTACACAGATTTGGGTAAAGAAGAAAATTTGTCCGAGGAGTTGGCTGGAAATGTACATGTCATATGCGTTACACACTATTAGGTGAATCATGTGTTGTCCAGAATGTGGAATTGCATGTCCATATTGAGAAGATTTACATGCATTCATGCAAATAAATGCTGCGGAAAGAAACAAGTGCACGATTGTAGTCTATTTCGAACAAAGTCGTCGATCTTGAACACGATTAAGTAGTCGATGAACATGCAGCTGATTCGGAACGGTGACCGACCACGCTAGAGCTTCAATCATAGTTTTTAACATCAGTTGTGTCATAATACCAACGTTTAGGTATCAAAACTTGTGTTTACCCAACGCGTGGTTCAAATATTAATCTGCATCGTTACTTTCTTACCCCGGAAATGCGCACGGTCAAATATTGATATGACACTATAGCAAGTGTAAGAAATTTCGAAGGGACTTCGTGTTTGGCACAAGGTTGGGTAATACTTTACCCAACTTTTTTAAACAGCGACTTTGCACAGCAAACTTTTGCACTCTTCTTTTAGAGTGTGGGTAGTCAATGTTATCTTGACCGTTTTGCAAATGAAAATAATTCCGAAAAGAGGTAAAATTTTGGTTTAACACTTTTTAACTCAAATGGGAAGGTATAGTGTTATTCGTCAATAAGAAATGCATTTGATAAAAAATACCTCGTCACCCATGTATTTTCATTATTAATAAATTCATATCAATTTAATATCACAAGTGCTATTTTGAACATTGAATAATGGATAAAGTCCATACTGGACATGTATATATATAAGACGTTCTCTGTACAGAAATTCGCATTTTAATGATTAATAACTCAACTCGTTGTTGTAAGTCTAGCCCCATCAACGTCTAAAGACAAGACAGACTGACAGCTCCATTAATATTTATTTTTCCAGCGAGCGAACTCGACGTTTGACCCCAACGCTCTTATTTCACCGCGCCGGGAGATAGGGGCGAGTCAATGTCGCTCTGCTGTAGAGAGAGCTAAGGACACCACCACATACTTCGAATTCCGTCCTGAATTATTCTGGGCTTGTCAAAATACAGTGCCGTCCTCCGACTCGGCTTACGGGGGAGAGTATCATCATAATGTGCACACCAGACACTCTTGCTGGACTGTCAATAATTTCTCTCTCATGACTTTGGATAATACCTGGATTTCTACGAGTCCGCGCTAACGCAGACGACCTTTTGCTTCAGCAGCGTAATTCTGTTATTCATCGGGAATCTTCCCCGTTCAACCCTCGCCTAAAGTTCGGACAGCCTTGCGCTGGTCGATCGAGCATCATGTCTGCTAAGGTAATTCTGCTCTCATATCGCTATTTTATTCAGAATGTCATCACAATTGTAGAGATCTCATGTCGGATTATACTACATGATTTTATCTTATTAAAAGAGAGCATACAATATTCAGATTACACGCAATTATTCTATGGCGCTTTCGAGCCTCGGTTTAGCCTAGCCTTGAAACCGAAATTCGAGCGCTGTATGACTCATCCATACTGTATTGTACGTTGCTCGAGCATAATCTTGATAAAGATAAATTAGCAGACGATAATACCATAGGCTGTATTGATTCGTAACCGTTGCGCTGGACGTGCAAGTATTAGGAGAATTATATTTATAGCGTATAGGAGCTTACCTAAATAATATTTAATTGGTTGATAGTAGCACATTGAAGCGGAGATGAGCTGAGAGAGAGGGTGAGATAGCTGAGATAGAGGGAGGGCAAAGGCCGCGAGAAGGGGTGAGAGGTTATTGGGATATTCAGAGACAGACAAGCCAGACATAATTATCTGCAATGAGATCAAGAATGGGGCGAGAGGGAGAGGCATAGGAGTGATAGACACTAGACAGACACACATAAAAATATTATATCCAAGCAGACTAAATAAAGATGAGGATGATGATGATAGGCCGATGCCCGGGAGAGAGAGAGAGAGAGAGAGAAAGAGGGGAGACGGGGGTGGGGGGGGGGGGGGGGGAGAGGATCCCAAAAATACGTTAAGCGTGTACATATTTACGGTAAGTTGGATGGTGAGAGAGAATAGGGAGGGGTGAGATTGAGAAGGGAGAGCCAGAGAAATAGAGAGAGAGAGAGAGAGAGAGCGAAGAGGAAGAGTGAAAGAGAAACAGAGAGAGTGGGAGAGAGGAGAGGGGGAGGATTACCCCCAAAATACGACATGCATGTATAATAGACGTGAAGATGTAGGGTGAGAGAGAAAGGGGCGGGGCGAGATTGACAAGTAAGAGCCAGAGAAAGACAGAGAAGGAGGGGGGCGGGGGGGGGGGGGGGGGGTAAGTTGCATGTATTGAGAAAAAATGGCAAAGAAAAAACACATGCAGGCAATGCATGTGATTGGTATGTATAATATTCTCATATACGTAATAATTCGTGTGTGTAGGATAGTAGAGAAGCTAACGAAAGTTAATTCTTTACAACGTGGGTATAACATCGTGAGTATAAGTATAGGAGATAGAGTGAAACCATAAATGCGAGTAATTAATTTATAGCAACTATCAAAAGATTATGCTTGTTTAAATTGTAATACAGTACATTAATTTGGTAAAAACCCATTGCACTTGAAGTGCCTTTCTTGTATACTACGCCAAATGGCTTTTCAGTTCATCATGCCCCAGTAAACATGTAAACAGTGAATAAAAGGCCCCCTACAGATTTTGACGTCTCCGCCCGGGTTGTCTGTTCTGAACGCACCTGTCGGTTTTGTGTAGATTGTTGATAGTCTGTTGTTTATTACCTGCTTGCCTGATTGCTAAGAAAGCATGTGTATGCTTGTAAGTATCAAATCAATCAGGGGATCGATGGCTTTAAGTTCTCTCTGAGGGACTTGGTAATGAGGATTAATGCTTTACCAAAGGATATACTAGTGCATCGACTTGGTTTCGAACCCGGGACCTCCAGGTTACGAAACCACTCAGGCGCCATGGCTCAGTGGTAGAGCAGTGGTCTCGAAAACCAAGGTTCGAAACCAAGTCAAAATGTTAGAGCCCTTTGGCAAGGCAATACTCCTCATTTAATACCAAGTCCCTCGGTCATGTTTGTGAATCTTATACATAGAAGTTTAAATTAGTAGTTTAAATTGTATTACGGATTTCATTGATAGGTCATAATTTAGCATAATCCAGGGCGATAATGATGATCATAATGGTGGGATTGCCCGGTTTGGGATACGTTACTCCGATTCACTTCCCGCAGTTATTGTACATGTATCTATTCCAAATTTTATAATGGTCCTCGAGAAACTACCCTCTCCCTCCCGCCGCTGTCAGAATCCATGGAATTTTGTTTGTTTTGCAATTAAACTTTGATTTGTTGACTCTATATAAACTGGATCAATGTATTCACCTTTTTCCACATCGTCCGTCATACATGAATACGTATCCGTGCATGCATATTATTGTTCAGATAAGACATTCTGTTGATAATTGCTTATTGAGAATTCATTTTTCGGGCTGACACTCTGGCACCGTTTGGAGTGTAATCCATAACTAAAAAGCATAATTTGTAACTAGTAAACTTGAATCTCTTCTTTGGCGACAATAAAACTATTCAGACGACCACACTTGAACAAAACCCTTGTTCGAAATTTGTTTTTTGTATAATTTTGTATGTAAGCCTGCATTACGACTTTCACAATGAGCACATTAGAATACAAACCACAATGCAGCTGCAATTACGTGCACTGCATTATAAAGGAAAAGATTCACGTCAAATTGTGAAAGAGGAATTGATTTCTGTTCCATATGAAAGCCGCATGTGGTAATATAGAGTGTAATCTTTCCGGTGCGGTGACATTTGCATTGTGAAACCGAATCTTGAACGAATATTGAGGACCAGCCGAGGAGATCAATATTAAATTGATTGTGCTATAGCCTGGATAGAGTCTTAAAGATAAAGTTGAGCACTGGCGTGACTGCTCAGATGATTACAGTGTATTAAAGAGACTGTCTATGGGGTTTTGGTTAAAAAATAATAGGGACTTTTAGATTTGCACGACAAGATAGTAGACCGCTACGTGTGACGTCCTTATAAGGCATTGACAGTGCCTGATATCACAGTGCCTTATAGTAGTCCGCACGTAGTAGTCCACTATGTCGTCGTGCAAATCTAAAAGTCCTTACTATGTCCCATTTGCAACCAACATCAAATTATGTAAAACTTTGCAGGTATTACGAATATGTCATGTATGTCCTATCTGTGAAATTTAAACATTAGCCGTGTCCTAGTATTCAAATTATGCAAGGAAACCCGTTTACCTTCTAGACCTCACTGCCAGACACTATTGAGTGACTGGCTGAAATCTTTCTTTGGTAATAATATACCTTAAATGGGCTGTAACAGGTACATGAGCATTTGTCTACATCAATGGCCCACTACTTGTAATAGCTAAAATTAAACTGATTGAATCTTTGTGCAGCACAAAACGTACGACCATTCGGGAAAAGGATCTGAAAATCAGACCATACTTAAGTCGATTCAACAACTAATGGTTGTTATTTTCTCACCAAAAGCTCTTTTCGAGCCCTTTCGTTATGAGGGAAGTTCTAAATTAGTATTATCTTTCAATGACGTTGGAATTCAACTTTTTCATTTTTTGGCCTGCAAATGGGACATGGTACCTTTAAGGTTGATTATCATAGGGTTAATGTTTACTGCAAGGTTTGGAGTCATTACAATTATGAGACTTGGCTTTTATGCTTAAAATCACACACAGTGAAAAGCACAGCAATTAGATCAGTATATAAGACTAAGCACACATGTGGAATAAAGTTGGATCCCAAATCTCCGAATATTCCTCCGTCATTTCGTATATGAATCATAATTATAAAGAAGTTCTTTACAAACCCCCCCCCCCCCCCCCCCCCCCCGCCCGAAAAAGGAAATGCAATATTTTTATTTTTACCAGAAAATGACTCTCTCGTTGAGCTTGTGTAATGTTATGGCTCCGGTGATCTTGTACACATAGGCTCAGGCTTTGAATCATGCATATTTCATGAAGGGTTAGGGTCAATATTGATCCATCCAAAGTCATGGGAAGTCACGACGAAGAACTACATGTATATATCAAAACTTAGTCTAGTTATTGGGAAAATGGCCGAAATAAATTAATCTAATTAGATGTCGTCATCAAATTAACAAATTCTATTAGTTAGTCATTTTGACATCTGATCGGTCGTCTTTACCTACACGATAGGCGTGTACTAATTTCCACTAAATCCTACTGGCTTTGGTTCTAGCTTTTCTTTTTTTTTTGTACTGTGATCTCAACTCAAATAGATATATTTACTTTTGCGGCTAACAAAGGACATATATATTTGGAGAAGAAATAGTCACAGTCACTGTCAAAGTCCTCGGTTTGTACGATTTACATTCGAAAAGAATAAGTCTGTGACTGCATTGTCTCCCTTTATCCTCTCATGTTTGCCCTTTTTCCGTGATTCTTATGAGTTCACTTTATTGTATGATTCTCATCGCGTGGTTGGTTTCGCACAAAAGAAAACAGGGGCATATGGACTAGATTTTTACGCCCATTCTGTTTGATACAGAGATCTTGTAATGATTTAGAAATGAATGGATTGCCTGGTTCTCCGCGGGCATGAGAGGAGGTTGTTTGTGTAAAAAAGGTATTCAAGTTTATGGTTGTAAAACATGTTGGTTACCTATAACTATTGTTTTTTCTGTAGTATGAAATAAGGAAATCGTCGAAAAATCTGTAAATAGTAATACTTTAAAAGCTATAGGAACATAAGTTTAAAGCTATAGAAATAACTTTAAAAGATCCTTTAAACAAACTTCTTTCCTCAATAATAATGTACCTATTTTATCAGTCTATGTATATATGCACGTTTTTTGTTTTAATCTTCAAGTCTGGATTTTGTTAACGCTAAGGTCTTCTTTTTTCTCCTTTTAACGCTCCTAAATTAATGAACAATGGAGTTGGTGTGTACATAAAATAGACTCGTCAAATATATAGACAGACAGTTATGTTTGTATTGTTTATTATAATTCGTAGGTGTTTTGTAGACGTGTAGTGGTGTAGTGTAATTTCACCCATTGAGGGGTCGGTAGTCGGTACTGGATGATTGGGGGAGGGGGGGGGGGGTGGGGGCACTGGTCTTATTCGAAAATTGAAACATGAATTTACAAGGCTCCCGATAAGGAGACGGTATCAGAAGTGGTTCAGGAGTCTTCTTTTTGCTAATGTTCTCATCCATTCTCTTTTCTCTATTTGTATCCCCCAGCTGTCTCTCTCTCTCTCTCCCTCTCCCTCTCCCTCTCTCTCTCTATCTCTCTCCCTCTCACACACACTCTTCCACCACTCGATTAAGGCGTCGCACCTGCCTCCCTGTAGAATCACCACCGGCTTGGATGATAGTAGTATTCATTACTTATCATATATAATTATGCATTTCGTTGCATATCATGTTTCTTTCTTTCATTCTACCTTTCCAGAAAGAGTCTATGACTGATCAGCAGCTCCACCTGGCTGCACTCCAGGGCGATCTCAACAAACTGAGGCTCATCCTGGACTCTGGCAAGGTCCATGTCGACTGCAAGGATAAGGTAAGATCAAGAGGTGTATTTTAAAGAAATAATTGCAAAGACAGTGTGTAACGTCTCTGATAATAATAACAATATCTGATATTTATATAGCGCACATATCCACCATGCAAGGTGCTCAAGGCGCTTCGAATATTACCCGGCTCTGCTAGGCCGCCGATTTCGGCGCTAACAGCATTCAAGGAATTCCTTCCTACCGGTACCCATTTAACACCTGGGTGGAGAGTGGCAAAAGTAGATTGTTGCCTTGCCAAAAGATATTAGTGCCGCGGCGGGACTCGAACCGCGGACCCTGTGATCCACAGTCCGACGACTTATCCACTAGATCACAACACCTCTACCTGTGGTAGCGCTGTGGACATGTTAAAAAGCCGTATAAGTGTAATTTGTATATAATTGAAAATTTAATAAACACACAAATATAATTTAAAAAAAAACAAAAAAACACACGAATAAGTGCCCTGAAAACACAGATTCACGTCTTCGTAAGAACACTTATGAACCCAGTGTAAAAAGTCACGTTTTTTTTGGTTATGTGAAAATCAGGTGAACAAAGTATGAAATCCCTGTAAGATCTGTGAACAAAGTGTGAAAGCTTTGTGAAAAGTTTATGAAAGCAATGTGAACACCGTTTGAATGAAACTTTTGTGAACGAGTTGTGAACACAGTGGAAAATCCCTGAGAAATGTGGAAGCGTTGTGAAAACTTTGTGGTGTGAATGCGCCGTAGACACACTATATACAGGTTTCTTAAAGCACTTTGAAGTGTGAACACAGTTTGAAACATTTGTGAAAGCACTGTGAATAAACTAAGTAATGTGGACACAGGTTTGAATTGGAATTTTGAAATCACCGATAAGACTGGAACCTTTATGAGAACACAATGTAACAGTTCTGTGAAATGACTGTAAACACAGGGCTTTGTGAAAACAATGTGCACACGGTGTGAAATTGTTCATGTAATAATCACTACGAACACAATTACATCCATTTCAAAATACTTTCAATGCACAATCCTTAATGAAACCATTGTGGGTACAGCGTGGGAAACCCGTTGAATATATTGTTAAAAGCCGCTCTGTGAAAGCTACAATTATATGAAAACACCGTAAACATTATGTCGAGGCTCTATATCTTCCGATGCTACCCTCTGCCTTCATTTCTACCCCCCCCCCCCCCCCGAGAACGGACGGACCCCATGCGTGTTACCAAAAAATCCGCTAAAGGGGTACTTTTCGTGCGACAAAGTCCGGCCCGAGAATTGTAAAAAAAAGGGTGTATTAACTTTTCACCCGGAGATTTCTTTAAAAAGGGGGTGTTTTTTTCTTTTTTTCTCTCATCTCTTTGAACTCCTGAGAAATTATTCCGAATTTAGGGGGGGGGGGCGTGCATTTTTCATGATTTAGGGGGGTCTCCAAGGCAGGAAAAGCCCGCGAAAAGCCCGCGAAAGGGGGGTTCGGAAATGTTGGCAGTCCTCAGATAGGGGGTGCTTTCAAAAAGAGGGAACAAGCATATGCGTACCCTAAATAACACTGAGTGGGGGGGGGGGGGGAGGCGGGCTACCCCCCCCCCCCCCCTACTCCGTGAACGGAGGGATACCATGCGTGTTCCCAAAATATCCGGTAAAGGGGTACTTTTCACGCACCAAAGTCCGCCTCGTAGTACACAATATTCGGCCCGTATTGACTTTACACACTGGACTTAGGGGGGTGTTTTCAAAAGGAGGGAACATGCATATGCGTACCCTAAATAACACTGAGTGGGGGGGGGGGGGGGCGGGATTGCTACAGAACCCTTCACAGACGTGTACCAATTGCATATTTCACAGAATATTGCAGATGTTTTGCTTACTTGACTGATTCACTCCGGGATTCACTCTGTCCACATCAGGCTAAGATTACTCACTGTCTATAAGCGGGTGAACGTCGCGTCACCACAAGCCGTGATTTATACCGGAAATCGGGCAGGCATGGACCCTAATGCGGAACACCTTGTTTTAGCTGCATATTGAACGCGGTTTATTAAAAGGAAATGAAAACGGTATACCACAATTTATTAGATTAAGCTTGGGATCACTTCTCGCGTATGTGCAATTGATCAACTAGCATTCTGGCAGCATTGAGTAGTACGTTCACTACCTCATTTTTTGTCATCCTCATCTCTCTCTCTTCTTCCTCTTCCTTTTCCTTCTCCTCTTACTCCACCTTCTCTTTGTGCTATTCCCCCCCATCACCATGGCCTTTGTTACTTTAAATTGACAATTTTTTCACTTTTTTTCCCGCTCATGCAGAATCTTCTACCAATTTAGCCATGGTATTGAATGTCAAAGATTGGGAACTTTCCCATAATTATTGTTGTTTACCACTTATTAATTCATAGAAATAACGCTTTTTCATATATGTTATAATTTGTGGAATACATCATATTTGTAATGCTATTAGGTCAATCATTAATATGGAATGAAATGTTCCTATTTAAATGGAATGAAATGTTCATATTAAAATGAACGAAAATGCTTACTTAGAGAGATATTGGTACATGAAGAAAAAAAAAAGACAATTTGACATGGCATACTGTACTGTGACCACGTTGTCAAGTCGACAATCCCTATATCATTCGTAAACTTATTTTCAAAAGTCAAATTATCTTCTCCCTTATCCTATTCTCCTGGGAGGACCACATTAGGAAATCATTTTCTTATTATGATATGGGTACTATATATATATGATATATTCGTAACTGTGTTAATGATCTTTCTCACCATGGGGGCCTGTCGTCTGTTTCCACTCACTACGTAAACCATAAAACCTATAATGCACACGATCGGAAGTGATTAGCGACGTAATTACGTAAGAGTTTAAGGGAGCCGTCCGTTCTTAGATAGGTCCGTAATTATCCTGGAATCAATTTCATTTATTCATGGGCTATAATGCTCTGAGGTATATATTGCATGTAGTTAATTACCTTTTGCAGATAGCTGGAAAGCTTTACGTCAGGCCTCAAAACCCATCTTTTCAAGCAAATGTGCAGTCAATGGCTGTTGGAGGAGCGGGCGCCTTTGAATGTTTGAAACAGATAAATGGCGCCATACAAGTGTTTGGATCATCATCATCATCATCATCATCATCATCATCATCATCATCATCCTAACTCTACTCTTGTTTTATCTCCGTATCTCCATCTGAATCTCGCTGCCTCCATTCTCCGTCTTCCATCACTGCTCTCTCTCTCCCTCTCTCACTCTCTCTCACTCTCCCTCTCTCTCTTTACTGCCCCCTCTTCTCTCTCTCTCTCTCTCTCTCTCCTCTCTATTGTCTTCCCTCTTCTCTCTCTCTCTCACTCTCTCTCACTCTCCCTCTCTCTCTTTACTGCCCCCTCTTCTCTCTCTCTCTCTCTCTCTCCTCTCTATTGTCTTCCCTCTTCTCTCTGTCTTTCACTCGATGTGTTCCGTATGATTTCTTTATGTTTCTTTTATCCATTTATAATGTCCATAAAATTGTCAAATATCATCTCAAGAAATTTGAATAACTCGTTATGTGCCTCTTTATTCTGCCATTTCAGCCTGTCATAGTATTTCGAACATATGCCCTTGAATTTCAATACTTTATGTTTGTTCAATCCTTTAAAAATCTAGCTATATATAATGTCAGTCGTACCTGACAGCTAACAGTCCCTCTAGTTTCATTTAAGATGCATCTCTTTAGCTAACCCCCTTCTCTTCTCCTTCCCCTTCCATGCCTTCCCCTCGCTTTGATTGCCCCAAATCCCACCCTCCATCTCATGATATTTCCTTCTACATGCATAAAGATTGGAATCGGAGCTCGACGTTCATTCCCTCGATGGCAATAATGAGATAAATATGATGAAACGGGAAGAGTACATGGGTAGCCCGTGGACCTTAAAGACTGATTGAATTACCGGATGAAGCGGAGAAGAGTAAACAAGCGTGCATAATGATCATACTTCTTGTCACATGTAGACATCCTTGTATAGACGGTCACGACAAACCACACATTAAAAATGCATGTTGGTTGTACTTGGACCATGAATCATTCATTTGAGGGACAGAGAGCATTAGAGAGAGAGAGAGAGCGAGATAGAGAGAGAGCGAGATAGAGAGAGAGAGAGGGGGAGAGAGTTATAAAGAGAAAGAGTTAGAAGGAGAGAGAAAGAGATGTGTATAAAGAGAGCTCTAGAGAAAAAATATGATTTCCTTACAGTAGAACTAAATGTATGTATCCTGCCATTGTGTCCATGACAAACCGGCGCACAAGACTTAGTGTTGGACTGATCTTCAGTAAATCATTATACACATGAAATATACCTAATTGAATGGTTACTCATAACGTGCATTGTTCGTCAATTTTGCTCGATGGATGCTACATAATTTCCGTTATTAACCAGAGAATTTCGAAGCAGTGATTTCAAGTATTACAAAAAAAACTATTATCCTTGCTGATTTAATTAGAGGGAATCTACCCCGCTGGATATAAGTTTTAGTTTGATCAAGGCCTTTAATACCCTCTTTAATCAGATGTCTATAATATAATTGATTTGTGTCTCTCCTAATCATTTTGCCTGACAAATTGGAAACATGCCACTTGTCATCTATTTTGCCATAAAATATCTTTATGGGTCACATTCAAGGTTTTCATGTATAAAGGATGCCATTACTCATCAATTATCTTTCTCTCGGAAACGCCATGAGCGAATGCACTTCATCCAAACCAATGATACGCAGATGATGATCATCATTCTCTTTCTTTCTCTTTATCTCACACTCTTTTCGCGCACACACACACACACGCGCGCACGAACATGTACACTCTCTTCCATGCACGTCCGCACACCCACACACCCACTCACGCACTCACCCACATTCACCCACGCATACACGCGCACCCACTCACATTCACCCATACACACGCGCGCAGACACGCACACTCATTCACACACAAAATCGCCCACCCATATTCACCCACTCCCTCTTCTCAAAGCAAACTACACCATTCATTCATAATTACCTTTGGGACCGCACTCCATCTCTTACCGTCCTTCATCCGTGCCAATGACATCTGGATTACGCTAGCTATTACCATGGACCTACTATACTAAGCTTCTTCTTCTTTTTTTTTTTTTTTTTTTTTTTTGGGGGGGGGGGGGGTATAGTTAGGTCTTGAAGAAGCTTCCAGAACAAATGTTCCATCTTTTATGCAATGTAAAGTCTCTTGAAATTAAGATAATAATCACTCTCACATTATCTAACAAATTATGAAAGACTAAAAGTAATTAAATCTTGCTAAATGTGCTAAGAAAAGCTTTGAACAGGGGTGAATTATACTTAGAATGCACGATCGCCAAGACTTTCCACACATATTTTTTTTTTTTTAAATCATCTGGTGGCAATTTTATTAGCCTTGTCCATCACCCATTGAAACATGCAAACACTACAATCACTTACAATAGGTATAGCCACTGCCCTTGAATCGATTTCTCGAGAGTCTTTCCGATCGTGTTCTAGTGTAACTCAGTACTATACGACGCTCAAAGCATGGACCGTCTATAAGACACTAATAATCGGGTCGTATTGTAGTCCTATATGTGCTTATTTGTGTGTTGCCGGTTATTTGTTAATAATAAGTATATTTATTTCCTCGTTTGGCAAAGTTTTTATTCGGTACTAATGTTGCGGGTTCGTCAATGTTCAAAGAAACTTCTCAGCCTCATGTTAAACAAATAAAAAAGATATCTTGATTCTCACAAAATGCAGATTCCTAACTAGAACTCATCCATCAAGATGAAGTATATGAGTCGCCCTCATGTCGAGCATTATCCTACCCAAATGCTTGTTCAGTAATCATTCCCCGAGAGAGGAGTCTTACCTACTTTATATGCGCGAAGGTTCCTCTCTAGTAAATGTCATTTTTCAAATTTTCATCCCCATTCTCGTGCAATTGTACCTTACGGCGTTTTTTCCACCATGCGCTCTCTGACTTGGCATAGGTCCCATGGTAATGCTGAAAGGATTTTCACTTCGTATTTTAATGGATGCTCTCCACAGAGAACATGATCGCAAAAACATAGAAGAAATCCATTCCAGCTTGTGTCTATTGATCTGCTGCAGTATCTCAGCAGGCATTTGATGAATGCCTTTCCCCTTAATGTCTGTACACTACTACACTTGTATGTTAAAGATGTTGAAAAATGGTCACCTGTGTTCAGACCTACATGTATATACCTATGTAAATGTACGTATTTAAGATCAAATACATCATTTATCTCGATTAATAATACCATAGATGGACCTTTACCACTTGTGAAATGAAACACCCATACCAGCACCAATGTTACTTGTTAAAAGGGTTCACTCACTTAAACACAAAATGGAGCATTACAAATATAAACGAAATATGCATATTAAATACAAGGCAATGAACAAGATGAAAAGATAGAAATCATAAGATTAAAGATAAATTCACTCAGGAAGACAATAAATAAACAAATAACCCTAAACACACCAAAGCAATGAGTCGTCGAGTTGGGGGGGGGGGGGTGGGGGGGGGGGGGGGTGAAAGGGGGGAATGCTCAGACCCTGCTCTTTATATCGCGTGTTTTCATCAAGCTCACTCCAATGTTAACATCCTTACATCTGTCCTCCCCATGAGAGATCGAGACATTTGAATTATTGATGATGAGGAAAGATTTGTTTCACCTCACAATCGAACATTCTCGTGTCATGCCTGCCTGCACAGTTCGGACTCGGTTCACATGTTTCTACCTTAGTAGTTGGACAAAATGAAAACACCCTTTGTCAAAATAACAAAGGTTTGGCTATTTTCGAGTCGATTATGCCAAGAAAGAAAAAAATTTGACAATAATTTTAGATTTGTTAACGATAAAGCAGTTACAATGAGTTTTTAGCTAATTTTGAAGTAAGAATGTATTCATTTCAGCCAAGGGAAAAGATGTGGAATTGTTCTTCTGCTTCTTTTCTTATCTGCGCTGCAGTAGTATGGTTTTTTGCTCCTTTTGTACTAACGCATTGAGATGATATTAGAACGGTTAAAATACAAAAAAAATACATCATGTAAGGAAATGGGAGAAAGGTTGTCAAGGAAGAGAGAGAGAGAGAGAGGAGAGAGAAAGAGGAAGCGCGAGCGTGTGTGTGTGTGTATGTGCGAGTGCGCGAGCGTGAGAAAGATATAGTGAGATTGAGAAAGAGGGAGATAGATAGAGAGCGGGAGAAGGGAAGAGAAAAAGAAAATGGATGATCAAGTTTGAGAAGGGATGCAAGGATAATCGTGAGAACGTGAATCCCTGTATGTGGAGTATATTATAAGTACCCCATACCTTCGATTTCGTGTCAGCGTACAATCTCCCTATACTATTTATTCAAACACATCAGTCGTATTTGCATAGACACTTGACCGCGTCACTAGTGCAACGTAATGGGTATAGGAGAGGCTAGGAGTTAGGTAAACAGGAGCGAGTTTGGCGAAGGAGAATCCGAGAAAATCAAACAAATATCTGTGAGCACCTGCGCCTGGTAAACAAATTTCTTCTCGTTCGGATAGTAACTCTCTCGAGGAAATGGCAAACTATTCTTTGTCGCACGACAAAATATTAGCATGTCTTTTTGAAGTGCGTCTATTGGGGGGAAACGAGTATGGTAAAACCGGTCACTCAAAGATTTTTACGTTTTTGAGGCACTTCTTGATCATTTTGAAGCGCAATTTGTGTAGGGCTTCAATATTACACCATATCACAGACACTGGTAACAAGTAGGGCCGTGCATCTCAGAATTAACATTGTTAAACGATGCATTTAATTTCTAACGCTTAAGTATTTTGTTGGTTAGTTAAACGTGTTATGTTATTCTGTATTCTTGTATATATTGCCGGGTTGTATCATAAAACCCGTCATAAAAGCTACGCTATTTTTTGCAAAATATCATCCACTTTCAATATCATACGGCTGGCGCATGTAGCATGGATGTAATAAACGTGTTTTATCAAGAAGCAGACAGCCGAATAAAATCATAACCTTTCGCAATAATCAGAAGCATAAAATCTAGGTTACGAAACGAAGAGGAAAAATTTGTTCCAATTATGAGTTGTTGCAAGAAGAGTGTCAGGTCTAATTTGTGGCGTGGCGTACGTGAGACCAGCCATTAAGGAGAGGGGAGGGGGCAATGGCATCATGGGGAGGGGGAGTAATCACCGGTTTTACCATGGGGAAAATGACATGATATTTTAAAAGGCATGTGATTAGTGGGAGAGGGGGGCATTATCGACCCCTTTTTCCATTTCTACTTTCCTCTTTTCCCTTTTTTCTGTTTTTCTTGTTTCCCATTTGTTTCTTCATAAGTGGAATGTGGCACGTGCCCCTTATACCCCCTGCTTGTGTCTACACCACTGGGTTGTAATAACTTCCTTTCATTAAGTCGCTCGGAGTGTGAACAGGAAAATGTTATTGTGTTTATTACTGTCGTTTTAAGGTCACAGAAAAACATGACTTTTATATTATGGTTTCCGAGCAAATCGATCGCAAGGCGCAATTACACCATAATGTGCGATTGATGTTTCTTATTAAAGGTCAACGGTGTGGTGTTGCTACTATTCAAAAAGAAATCAAGCGCGTGTTCCCAATTCTTTTCTCAGTTGGTAATAGGCAGCAAACTCGCATCTATTATAAGGTATGTTGCGGACGGATAGAACAATTTTAGAAGTGGTTAGATCTGGATAATTCCACTTGCGTTATTAGATTAGAGCCTACGTCACAAACGTCCTTTATTGATAAAAATTGGAACAAATTATATGATACAAACGTCTTACTATTAGGGTAATAACTTAAAATGGAAGTATGCAAACTTCTAACATTGAACTATCGTGACTTTGAAATCAGTAATCATAAAATCTCAGCGGAAAAAGGATTTCCTATATTAAAAATCATAAGTAGTAATCCTCTTCCGTCTTCATATCTATTTTTAAGACACATAGGATAACCTTTGTACCATCCCGAGGGCTTATCATACGGGCATCACTCATTTCATATTTTATAAATCACTTTACTAAATCCATCAACGAATTAATGGGCATTTAGCCAGCGGCGATAATCGGTCATCTCGTTATAGCCTACGCGTTGTGGCTTAAACGAATTGAGTGTATTAAAGCTTGCGGGTATAATCGGTCACTATCTACTGCCGATGGTTAATGAGCAAGGCGCGCAGCGGACGGCGGAAGTGCACACAGCGTGGTAGACGTGTAGCCCCCGGGGGAGCACGGACCGAAGTGGGCGTGTTCTGCCAAAACTAATACACCATGTACACTGTTTTGGTTCCAAAACACGTGTACATTGAAAAGACATGGCAATATTGCTGCTTGATGGATATTAATAACCTGGTTTCGTATCATTTGTCATATTAAAGTACAGCCTGGTGAACTTGTATACCGTATGCATAACAAAAGTATGATATATCTTTATGCTATTGATGCTATTTCACAGTATGATGTTCTGTTGACAAAAAATTGGTGTATAAATTGTCCTGTACTCTAGACCCCAGGATAAATTTCACCGTTTGGTTTTCTACGTGTTTATCTTACTAAAGGTCAAATTGATGAGGTCATGACAGTCAGGAAAATCGTGCCGCGTGTAAAAAGAAATATTGGTAAAATACACAAAGTGGTAAAAAATACACAAAGTGGTAAAATACACAAGGTGGCACAATAAATATTATTCCAAAAGATATGGGGGAATACCAAATAACAATCAAGTGTACAAAATAATACAAATCAGATACAAAAAATGCAAATGGGAGTGGGGGGGGGGCTGTTAGGAGGGATGCGGCAGCATGACTGGTGAAAAAGTCGGATGGGAATAGGTTGTCAGGTACTCTGCTACTGAATTGCAGATAGGCCGTCTGACCTCAGGATTTGTCATCGCAGAATGATTAAGCAGCGGGGCATCTCGGATACACGGAAAACCAGAAATAGGACTGAGCACTGTTAAATGGCATCTTTCCCAATCTCTGATAGGGAAAGCGTAGACATGGCAGATGAATGGTTTGTAGGGAGAATAGGTGCGCGGAGAGAGAGAGAGAGAGAGAGAGCGCGAGATAGAGGGGGATAGAGAGAAAGAGAGAGGGAGAGATGAGGCGAAATGATTGTAATGACAGAGAGACTACACAAGTCAGAGCGAGAGAGAGAGAGAGAGAGAGAGAGAGAGAAGGGGAGAAGGTGGGAGCGAAGCGGATAGAGAGCTAGATACAGGTAAATAAAGAGGATGAGGCAGACAAATAGAAAAGACAATCCTGTCTGTAAGAGTTGATTGAGTCAACGAAAAGCATCTTTTTAACAGATATCATGTGGACAGTACATTGACCGCATTTACAAAAAGGTATTTTTCAAGGACCCATTATTTTTAGGGCATGAAAAAGTCATCAGATAACACGCAGACTCGTTGAAAGTCAATTTACCTGTACATTTTCCCGACATGAAAGACTTCACCTAAAGAGACACATTTCTACGCTACAGACATGTTTCTTATTCAAATGGAAATGGTGACATAAATATATAAACTGGGTGTGTTTGTAAAACGCCCTGTTATTCATCATCAAAGCATATTGACGTCAAATTGTGAATATATTGGATTCTTTTATATAAATTTGGAACAATGCAGGTATGAAATTGTTTGTTATATCAGTATTAGGACTGTTTTAACAAGGAATTTCTTTCAATAAACCGATATGAATGAAGAAATGACCAGCAAATACTGTAAAATATCGAAATTGTTTAAATTCATATAAATATCATAAATATAAGTAAATGAATATAATAGAAGTCACTAAGGCTTCATTAAATTATACTCAGATATTTGAGGCAGAGTATAATTGACTATTAGCTAAATGACGTGTATGTTTAATTCAAAATTCAATGGAAAGAGGTTAGAAAATCGTTAGTGTTCATGTAAGTCATGAAGATTATGACGTACATGTTCTATTCATATACAAAGAAGTTCGTCATTATTTAAAAGAAAGAAAAATATCTACCCCACTTCCACAGCATATTGACGACTGAGCAAACAATATGCGTCAGCTGTAGATATCAACAGAAATATTTACAAAATGACGTGTGAAAAGTACAAAAGAAGAGAGACTATTTTAATGTCGCAAATTCCGTTGTACGTTTTGCAGATCTCAGGGGTGTTTAACAAGGACTAAGATAGTCGGACTTTAATACGTCCACGCCACTGTTTGCTCTCACCATTTACTGGCATTGGTCTCTCAAGGGACGTGCAAATCATGCATGGTCACGCATCTACAGAATTTTCATTTTTTGTTAATAATCATTATTGACGGATCTAAAGATCATAATGGTGAGAGCAAACAGTGGCATGAAAGGCCTGTCATAGTTAAGTCCAACTTAAAGTCGATCTTAGTCTTTGTGTAACACCCCCTGGTATGATACACCTTTGCTTTGAAGAAGCCTGTTCGTAATACTCTGATAAATCCATCGACAAAGATACTAGATATGTACAAAAGTCCTATCGCAGGGAGATAGTACTTATCTATCATTGATCATGTGACCTCGTTTAGACCAATCAGATTGCAAGATTCTTAGTATGCGGGATATAATATGCGATCTGTATTCATTATATAATGCTAAGGTAAGTGCATTCTACGATACGCCGGATCTATATCAAGTATTATTTTATAGTGGGAACAGAAAGCTTTTTGCAAAGTATCTCCAAATTGTTTGAAACCGTAAAAAGACGACTAGCTGGAATGCTATCCAGGAAGTGAAGAATATGCACTACAATGGAGAGAATAGTAATAGAGTCCAGTGACCGGGAAACAATAATCATAGTAATACTGTAAGCGCATTGTTCGGTTGTAACCATGGTAACTGGTAAAGCACTTTATAAGAAACATATATTATTGTTATTATGATTATTATAATTACTATATATTATTGTTAATGTCATGTATATACCATTATCAAAGTCGCAATAGTCATTCGTACATGCAGGTGTCCTCCCCCTCCCCCTTTTTTTTTTGTTGGAGCTAGTTTTTCGGAACATCCTATCATGTACAGTGCGTCCTAGAAAAAAACAAAACCGAGAATTATCAGTGTTTGATCATAACTTGATCACATTTATAATTAATACATGAGACATATTTGAGGTGTCATATGAAAAGGCAGAAAGTGAATTTTCTAGAAACGTGATTTTCTCCTTGAAATTCAGATACCGTTCGCCAAATGACTTTGGTACCCTATCTTCATATTGTTTTTATTCACTCATGCGTGAAATATGCATCAAATGAAAGGGGAGGATCTAAGCTTTACAAATATGTGTCATTTATTTATTACAACTGTGATTAAGTTATGATAAAACATTGATAATTCTCGGTTTCGTTTTTTCTGGGACGCACTGTATGGTAATACGTTGACTTTTTCAGCTAGCTCCATGCCTTCGACGGAAGAAGGGCAAGTCAACGGTAGAGAGGAGGGGATGCAAGAGTATAAGATAATATCGACCGGTGAAACTCACACCGCCTAGACCCTGTAGGTGAACAACGCCTTATAGGATCGCATTTCATTGTACTTAGGCATTGTCGAGGAAGTAATACGTAACCCAATGGCGTATCAAACATAAGACGGGGTTGTCATCTCCCCCCCCCCCCCTCCCCTCCCACAAGTATTGTGCTCTCCGCTAAGCCTTTGTCGGCATTACATTTACGCGACAACGACCCATTTACTGCCTCTCTGAGACTTAAGAAGATAAAGATGACATAAAGAAGTACAATTTAAACGGACCCCATCGCCTTATCTACTTCTACCTCCCTCTTTCTCTACTAAATACAGAGCCAGTTATACAGCATGACATTGAGAATATTAGAGAAATTTCCACCGGATGGCCCCCATTGGCAATGATACGCCAAACCGCTTGTTTGTACGGATCGGCTTTCAAATGGATCCTCTCTGCAACTGTAATGACAAATGACAAGAGTAGAGTATAGAAATTATATTAGCATTTGCGAAATAGGTCAAATTTTCAATGTCACAACACCATATTCGAGAAACACTGAAACTCTATTTTCTTCTCCCACACGCAGTGGCATTTGTATAACTGTTAATGAAATGTAGTCGTATCGATTCTGGTATGTTAAAACTATTCCAAGGAAAACGGAGGGGGAGGGCTCAGTGGTAAAGCAGTGATCTCGTATAAATCTGCAGGTCCCGGGTTCGAAATGAAGTCGAGCCAAGTCTCATTTCAATGCCTAATCATATGTATAGTATGCCTTTGGTATAGGCTTCATTCTCATTAACGAGTCCCCCGAGTAAGATCTAAAGTCTTAAGTTATCTGGAAGCTTATAATATAAGCGTATATTTGCTTTCTTAGCAGTCAGGTACTAGTTTCAAACTTATCTCTAAACATAAGAGATAACGAGAATCCTTACCTCATGCACGCTGTTACAACACAGTTTCATCGGGGGCAGGGTGTACAGCACTTTTATTTATGTTAATTTATGTAAATATTTTAGAGCAAAAGAGAAAATGGAGTACACATCACAAACAAGAAAAATAAAGGAGAAGAAAAGAAGGAAAAAATAACGAGAGCTTCATGAGACAATGACATTACTTCTTGAATGCGATGATAAGCTTACACCAATGCGATAAAGTATTTTACTTTTAGATGTTTGATGTAGATAAGCTTGTAGTTTTACGTTGCCCGATCTGCCAAATAGAGGTACATATTTTGTCATGTGATTATCACAAAATATGTTTATTAGTTTTTCCTTACCTGTCACCCATGCAACGGCAATAATTGTGATAGGATACTGGGACCGTAATAGATACGAAAAATGTCATGCGTCGAGGTAGATTCACGAGAGTGACATGGTTTCTTTTATTCCCATGATGAAGTATTCACACGTTTACAAAATGTTAGGTTTCTACTTTATTTCCCCTACATCTAACAATGGCACTAGACTCTGTGAATCAATTCAATCTATCATAAACGTAAGGATGATGCAAGAACTACCAGGATATTGTTATTGCTACCGCTATTCACCTTTATGCGTGGTTCTTTCCTCTTCTTTTTTGATTGGGTGCATTAAAAAATATCTTTGTGACTTATAATCTCGGCAAACGATTTTTCGTAACGATCACCTGTAGTATTGTTACCATTAGTAGTAGTAATAATATAATCAGCATTGTAATAGGTATATTGTTGCTGTATTTTGATCATTGTAGTAGTATCTCGATGAATAATATTAACGATGGTTATAGGAATAATAGCAGCAGTAGAAGTAGTAGTAGTAGTAGTAGTAGTAGTAGTAGGAGCAGTATTATTAGTATTATAATAGGAGTGGTAGCAGTAGTGTATCCTAGTAGTAGAAGAAGTAGTAGTAGTAGTAGTGGTGGTAGTACATGTAATAGAAGTAGTAGTAATAGTATTAGTACTAGTAGTAGTAGTAAATTTCGTAGTAGAAGAAGAAGTTGTCGTATAAGCATATTGTCACAATGACAATTCCATGCAATAAGCGATTATAGGCATTCGTGTTGTTATTACAAATGCAACATGTGGGTGAAGAGCTCGGTTTTTGTGGTATGATAACTATGATTGAATTAGAGATGTAAATCCAGGATTTGAATAAGGCAGATAAAAACCCAAACATAGGCTGTAGGGAGAGCAGATTCATAACAATGGCTTCTTAAAGGTAAAGACCGGTTTTGGAAACGCCCCCTCTCTAATACGTAATACCTAATACGTAATGATACACATTTTGCCGAGTAAACCGCCTACTAATTGATATATTTGTGTACAGTGCTTGTAACTTTACCAAGACTGGGCCAAATTTTCTATCATTTTGATGATTCCAGAACTTTCCATTACACACCAATACTTATATGCTATAGATGATCCACCTTTTCTGATCGATTCCACAACGTTTCTTTCACAATGCACTCGCATAACCTTAACTGGTCTTTATTTATAAAGCATGCATAGGCATGAAAACATTCACTTAAACGCTCACGATCCCAGACTCCAACACATTTGGGAACACTCAAAGATGAAGGTTAAAGAGAATGTTGAGTTCTGGGAAGAGGTAACAAAATAATTTGTGAGCGTTATCATTGTTATTATGCAAGGGTGGAAGAACATTAGATTAAACATATTCCCTGAAAAGCATGGCTCTTCAAATGCCTTTATATTCTAAATATGACATGAAACATCGTAAAAATCGAGGGGGGGGGGTAGGTTTTTCTCGCCATGTGCTCGTGTAGTCCCATATACATCATTCTGTGTACAGTGCTTGTAACTTTGCCAAGATTTGGCCAAATTTCTTATCATTTTGATGATTCCAGAACCTTGCAATACACACGAATACTTATATACCAGATGATCAACTTTTTCTGATAGATTCCACACCGTTTCTTTCACAATGCAATCACATGACCAGAACTCAACTTTATCTTTAAGATATGACAGCGTATTTCAAGAAAATATGCTACTTTGCGTTTTGTTGGTTGTCTTTTGGACGGCTGGACTCGGCCTACGCAAACCGCGTTTTATGGTAATATAATTATGCATGGGCTCATCCTGGCATTCGTCGTTTTCTCGCGATGTTAATCCCACTCCTGACTCTAAAAATACACCATTCGTGTAAATTCTTGAGATGATATTCAATATCATCAATCGCAATATGGCGTAGTCAGATTGATTACCCCATTTTTCCCCCATAGGAAAGGAAGCTTAGTTTTTTGGGGATTACATATATTTGGAAACCCATCATGTATTTTTCAATTAACTTTATTTTAGGCTTTAGATAACGAGAGTCAGACTCGACTAGCACATGGGCTATTGTTTACTCTATTTTACCATCGATCACAAACTCATTGTAAATAGTCATTTATTGTTTTACTCTTGAAGCAAAGTTTACTTTATATTTGTAATAATGTACATGCATACCACTGTAGAACATGTATTTTTTATAATTCATGTCATGCATTTATGTTATAATGACATTGTCATTGTACATTTATCTTTTGTTTCAAGTTTTCAATGGTGGTGAATAAATGAATTCAATTTAATTCAATTCAATAAATAAGCTGATATCAGTGGAAGTAGGACAGAACATAAAGAAAGGAATGCAAAACGATGACTACCTTTTGAATTCTCATAATATGCTATCAGCGGGTGAGAAGTTGTTGTTGTTGTTTGTTTGCAGTCGTAGTAGAAGAGATTTTAGGGACTTTTAGATTCGCACGAAGACAATGGGGATTGCTACGATCGACGTCCTTTTAATGCACTGCCTTGAATGGACGTCACACGTATCAGTCCACGCAAATCTTAAAGTCCCTAATATTGCATAGCTTGATTAAGGCAAGGCTACCCCGCCACAATGTCCAAATGTTTGTTCGTTTGTTCGTTTCTTGTTTCTTGTTAAGCTTTACACGAATTGAGAGCACCAGCCTCGCAGTATCTAGGGAGGGAATGTTTAAGAAGACTGATTTAGACATTTTACATGTTTCAACGAAACGCTGGTCATGTCGGGATAAAATTTAATTTACGAAATGTACAGAAATATTCTCAATTTATTTGTAAAACCAGTCGCTTTAATAATAGCTCTATTCCCTATTTTGTTCGTATCTTAAACGATTATTTTTAAAAAAAGTAAGCTTCATGTTTTTTTGTATATGTTTATGTTTAATGATGTTGCCTATTATGTGTATAAATGTGTCTAGTATTTTTACCCTTTTATATGTCATTAATTTTATTTTATGTCAACATGTATAATGCTCAGTGTATTTTAAATATCATGATGTTTTTACCTTGTATAAATGACCTGCAATTCAGCCTCGGCTGCCAGAACGTCATATGAATAAACCCTTATTGAATTGAATTGAATGTTATCCTTTGATACTTGTCTCTGTTGTCTTTCGCGATCATTTTGATCATCGAAGTGCATTTTAATATGCAGAATAGTTATTCACTGGTGACAGAATAGTAAATGTACCAGTCATGCTGAGTGGCGCGCTGATGCATGCGAACATTCAACGCCACATGTTTTGAAGAATGTGCAGCAAGACAGATGCTGAGGTGATGCTAGGAAGTGACTTCGAAGAAATACATAATGCAATCAAAAGATGCCCACACACATGAGTTATGTGCAGGATTTCTAGGGTGAAATAATATTAGCCGATGACTCTGAGGAGATGCATGATGCTATGCGATGTTGCATGCACAGAGGAGCGTCGCTGTAGGGAATATGAGTGTTGGCAACATCTCAGCAAATATAGAAAATTGATGACCTGTTTTCCCCCTTTGTTTTTTGGTTTGTTCTGTTTCTTTGTTTGGTTTGGGAGGGGGGGGGGGCTGTCTGCTGTTGTCTTTTCCTTTTCTTTTTTGTTTCTTTTTTAATGTGAACATCTCTTGAGAAGTTGGGAAGCCGATAACCCATTTTTCCTTAAATTGGCAAATTTAAAAATCCAATGAATCCAATTGTTGTTATGCTATATTGTTACCGATGCTTCCGGTTTAGCTGGCGTGTTTGGAAATGTTCAGCTAACTTGTGGGAAAAGTCGGTCCGACACTTCCCTCCCCCTACCCCCCCCCCCCCCCTCCTCCTCATTAAAAATGTTCTTGCGTCGCGCCCTCCTGGTTGCACACTTAAGACATTCGAGCAGACGTTATTGATGGAGGAAGAGGGGCACGTAACACAGACCCCAGGGCAGTCTGCGATTTGACAGGTCAGGGGGGCGTTTCACAAAACTTGTCATCAGTGACAAATGACAGTTTTTGTTATAAGCTACTGAAATCCTTGCTTCTGATTGGTTATCAGCAGATTTGTCACGGGTTTTTGGCATTTGTCATTGAAAAAAGGCTTTGTGAAACGGGTCCCTGTTCTCATAACCTCCATCGTGATTTGGCATTTTTTTGGAATGCAAGGTACCCCTTTCCTAACGTAGTGAAAGTACATTATGTCTTTTATCTGCAGTCACCCGTGAATGGCGATACCACAATGTCACAATCAGTTAAGAACTAGTACATCAACGTGATCATGGTGATCATTACTGCAAATCATAGAAATTGATTATACTATACACTATTACTTTGCAACGTGGTCCAGTCATTGGAAGGCTACCGGTCATGCTATGTGGTTGAAAGAAATGCCATGAAGAGGATTGTATTCATTTGATTATTTATTTATTCATTCATTTTATTTCCTGCCAATATATCTATACAGGATACAACATATTTAAATGTAGCTCTTTTGCATCTTGGTCCTGGCATTAAACACATATTAATATGAATATGAGAAGGGGTACACATTAATTTAGGGGAAGACCAATCGATCCATGGGGAGGAGGGCCGGGAGGGGTTTTGAAATATTCTTGACACGTTTTATTTCAATCTCCCCTTCCCCTTCCCGCTCGCAACCTTTTCGCCCTCTGATGTGTCCCCCCAGAGCTATGCCACAATGATTATGATTGTATCAGACTACCAGATGTGTTCGTATAGGCCTGACAGTGTCCTGTTTTCATCAGCTCGAGTTTGCCAAATAACTCGCTATTTTCAGACTCTGGATATTATCCTAAAGCTCGAAATTGCGTTCCCATCATACCGTTACGATCATCACAAACTAGCTCACAAGGGCGCAAATAGCGGGTTATTTTAGAAACAAGACCAAGATTTCTCAGGATGTTTTCTCGACCAAATATCCCTAGTTGCAACTGCGGGCTGATGAGGACGCAAATAAGCTGGATAATTTGCGATCGGGATAGTTAAAATAGCGGGTTATTTGGCAAACTCGAGCTGATGAGGACAGGCCTTAGACAGCCATACAGAAACACATCTCCCGGCATAGATTAATTTGTTCAATGTTTCACTGCATACTACACACATTTCCAGTTCGTGTGTGGGAAGGAAATAATTAACGTATCACAAGTTTATTGTATCAGTTTTATTTGAATACAACACCATTAGTATGAAACGCCTCACGAGAGCGTGTATTTACATGTCTCCATGCATGAAGTCATGAAGACGAGGTTGTCAGATGCCAAACTAATTTTCTAGCTTGCCAATTCAGGAGGCGGGAATGGCCATCAAAAAGGCGACGAACAGAATAGGAAATTGATGACGGGAAGTGTGCACGCCACCGTACCAACAGGCAGAAGGTGTAACGTAGTGAAATTGAGCGCTAAAATCGGCAGTGATTGCTTTTAGATTTCCGTTTGCAGTAATGGTATTAAAGCGTGAAGGAAGACAGCATTTTGTCACGACCGGAAACAAGATCTAGTGTAGATGTGAACATGTCCATAAAAGGAAAAACATGTTGATCTATTGATGTAAGCATGATGATACGTGTACCACAAAAGCGATTTATTTCATTATTTATATCATGTATCGGGTAAGATAATTATAGTAACCAATTGGATAAAAGAAAAAATCAGTAGATTGCTATTCAAACCCCGAATGAATCGACAAAGCCTATACGAGGCTGTCAAACAAAACTTCATTTTAGAATAATGTCTTTGAAAAGGCAACGAATCCAAAGTCTAGTATTAAACGTAATACAGTATTTTATTGTCTTATTAAAATGCCTGGAATGTTTTTATTACAAGTGAGTGGCTTTCAGACAATACTGCCGTCATCCTGTTCTGACAACTGATAAAGCTTGCGCACGTAACATACCTAATATTCATATGAGTAATCAAGCATGATTACATGTTGACG
>JAVYIG010010309.1:0-32500 GCA_035222895.1 Strongylocentrotus droebachiensis
CCCGAATTTTGGATGCGGACGATACGCCGCCATGACACTCGCCGTCCTGCCAGCCAACAACGGTCGATTCCATTCAGCAGACGGCCCGAGCCAGCGGCCCGTTGATTGGTCGAGTACCGTATGCGTCGGCCAATAGGCCTGGTGCATCAGCCGAACCAGCGGCCGAACCAGCGGCCTTGGTGATTGGTCGATCACCATGTGCGTCGACCAATAGGCATTGGGCGTTATTGTTCCAATTATCGATCGAATTTTAGACCGCTTTACGGTCCTCCCGTAAAGTATAAAAGACCCTTGCTTACAACAGTTTTTATCACCTGACGAAGTATTGCAGTAGCATACGAAACGTCGTGATCTTTTAGATTCCTTATTGACCACATTGCGAGACAAACGAATATCACTAGCGATATTATTTTCGATACTATATCCGCAATGAGTAATATATTTAGCATTATTGATCGAACATACGGGCGCCCTGCCCTGAAACTGATGCGTAGATATGAACGTTGTAGCAAGAAGGTGGCCCGGTTCACCAATCACTTAACCTTTTTGGTTCGTTGCATTAAGCATCCGTGGTCCCCAATGACCTACGGATTAAACCCCCGATGCGTACCATGGGGGCAAAGAAGGCAGCTGAAACGGCATCCCGTCGTTTCTTAAAAGAACGGATTTTTCTAACCAGACGCACTCTTGGCTCGGCCAAGACCGAATATGAAACTTTGAAGGCCGAAGTCATATCGAACTTAGTCCCCCAACATAGCGATGAGATAGTGAAGGTTAATGAAGATATCTACCGAGATGTCTTCATGAAATGTAAAACGAGACAACAAACGAAATTTGATAAACTTACACAGCCAAAGTCGAACAGGACGGTGCCCTCATTAGCGAATGAGGAGAAGTGGGTTATTAACCTATCCTCTAGAACGATCACTTCTTCGGAAGAAGAGATTCTTAAGAAAGGCCTCGGCTTTGCCGTCTCCCCTAGACGGATTCCAGCTACCGAAATAATTGCGAAAGTTGAGACAGCGGTCAAGTATCTTGATGCGGAGTCGGCCGACGCCGCCCGCAGAGATGTAGACAACATCCTACAAAGAGCACGCCCCCCTAAACACAACATTTCGAAAGAAATGCACACCGCTCTCAAAACTTTGAAGGCTGATGATAGTATTACTATTCTTCCAGCCGACAAAGGTCGTGCCACAATCATTCTAGACACCACAATATACCATGAGAAATTGACCGACTTATTGGAGTCTGGTCCGTATCGTGTATTAAAGAAAGATCCCACAGATCGTTTGGCTCGCAAGCTTACCAACACCTTGCTGAACCTAAAGAAAGACAATGTGATGGATGAACCGACCTATCGTAGACTGAAACCCACACAAAAGCAACCTCCTAGAATATACGGGTTACCCAAGATACACAAACCCACAGTACCATTACGACCTATAGTGTCATGCATAGGCTCCTTTGCCTATAACCTCTCAAAGTACCTAGCTGAAATTCTTTCTCCGCTCACCGGTTTGACTGAATATACGATTCCCAATTCGAGTGGTTTTGCAGAGTTCATAGCAGAGCAAACCATCGGTACTCAAGAACGCATGGTTTCGTTTGACGTAGTTTCACTCTTCACCAATGTACCGATTGAGGGCGCATGTAATGCTACATTGCAACGCTTACAATCAGACAGCAATTTGTCTACCCGGACCGCACTCTCACCGGAACAACTCACTCAACTCCTCGAGTTTGTTCTACGATCCACATATTTTCTGTATAAAGGTTCATACTATGAACAGACAGAAGGGGCAGCCATGGGCAGTCCAGTCTCGGCTGTTGTGGCCAACCTATACATGGAGAGTTTCGAAGAAGAAGCGTTGGACACATGTCCCCTCTCTTGCTTGCCTCGTGTTTGGAAGAGATACGTAGATGACACCTTCATCATAGTTCCCATCTCTGAAACAGATAAGCTACTTAAACACATGAATAGCCTTGAACCAACCATCCAGTTCACATCAGAGATAGAGTGTGAAGGGAAGATAGCATTCTTAGACACTCTAGTTCATAGACACGACAACCATAGGCTCTCCACCTCAGTCTATAGGAAGCCTACCCACACAGACCAGTACATAGCGTTTGACTCTCACCATCCCATATCGGTGAAGAGAGGTCTAGTGAAATGTCTATTTGACAGAGCTTCACGCATTGTGACAAGTCCACAACAGCCATGCACAGAACGGACCCGTGTTCGCAGTGCCCTGAGTCTCAACGGTTACCCACGCCGTTTTATACACAATACCAAGAATAGATCGTCGGAACCCAGGGATCAGAAGGTATACAAGACTTTTACAGTCTTGCCGTACATTGATGGGGTCTCCCAACAACTCAAGCGCCGCCTAGAGAGCCATGGCATTCGAACGGTTTTCAGATCAGATACCACCCTACGTCAACAACTTACACGCCCCAAGGATCCAATTCCTCCACATAGACGGGACGGCATTGTGTACAACATCCCTTGTAAAGGATGTGATAGATCCTACATCGGTGAAACTGCCCGTCCGATAAAAGAAAGAATCACTGAGCATAAGAGGGACGTCAGACTCCGTCGAACTGACAACTCAGCCGTAGCCGAACATGCTTGGGACAACCAGCATCAACCAGACTGGGACGGGGTTCAATGCCTTTCCCAAGAACGGCATTGGTATACACGGAGGGTAAAAGAAGCTATCAATATCCGTCTCAATCCTAATAATTTCAACAGAGACAACGGGATCGATATCCCCGAATTTTGGATGCGGACGATACGCCGCCATGACACTCGCCGTCCTGCCAGCCAACAACGGTCGATTCCATTCAGCAGACGGCCCGAGCCAGCGGCCCGTTGATTGGTCGAGTACCGTATGCGTCGGCCAATAGGCCTGGTGCATCAGCCGAACCAGCGGCCGAACCAGCGGCCTTGGTGATTGGTCGATCACCATGTGCGTCGACCAATAGGCATTGGGCGTTATTGTTCCAATTATCGATCGAATTTTAGACCGCTTTACGGTCCTCCCGTAAAGTATAAAAGACCCTTGCTTACAACAGTTTTTATCACCTGACGAAGTATTGCAGTAGCATACGAAACGTCGTGATCTTTTAGATTCCTTATTGACCACATTGCGAGACAAACGAATATCACTAGCGATATTATTTTCGATACTATATCCGCAATGAGTAATATATTTAGCATTACTGTGATATAGTTGTGCTCTGTAGAGCCTACTAAGTGCTAGTTGTTATTATTATGACAAAACACTGTGTAGGTTATATATCAGTTTGTAATAGATGAGTACATGTAAGGATGTGATAAACAGCATTATGTCACAGAAAGTGACAATACAATGATGTTGAACAAACTAGTGGATATTGTGTGACAGTTTCAGTCAAAAACAACCTGTGAAATGCACATATGTAAATCCCCATTTTGTAAAACCCAAGTGGTAGTTCTTCATTATGCCTTTCACTGTACAGCACTTCAATGTCTATAACCTGCCCTTCAGTATATACATACAGTCAATTACAAAGTAAGTCCTCTTGACTCGCTGTCCATTGAAAGTTAGAACCCAAAGAAATGCCATTGCATTCTTCCTCTTTCTTGCACAAACTTCTAATTGCTCAGGAATAGGTTGAAGAGGGGAGACGAGAGCGCCAAAAATCTGTTTTAAAACCGGGATAATCACTCCTTTCACAAACACTCAAGCTTTACAATACACATACACAGTGACAATTGAATGGCTGTGTTTACTCCGTGTCTGTCCGGTGCCATAATACAGACCCTGCATGCATGGCTCTCTGTTTGGCCCATAGATCTGGGTCTACCGATGGACCACCATTGCTATACTCACACTCAGTCTCAGAAGGATTGAATACATTATGATATAGCATAAGTTCTCAAGATGTTTGTGATGTGTATATATATCCTTGTTTTGTATGCTTATACATGTACATTGTTGGGGGTTATATTTCTTGCTTTTCTCTTTTCAAAACTTGTTTTTAAAACTCTTGAACACTTACAGGCCAACATTTAAAACCTATTGAACATTTTGTATACTGACAAATGCTTAGGTTGTCATTTTTTACTCTGCAGTGTTTTTCAACATAAATTGTAAAATGTCATGAAATAATTGTTCTTCTTTCTAGGGGTTCATGGACAAATGACCCCCTTGAATTCAGAATGCCCCCTCCATTTCAGCAGTTATTCCTAAGAGAAAAAGCAAGCCCTCCCCCTTTTTGGTTGTATTCTTGCAAGTTTACTTAAATGTTAGCACAGAACCGTGCATTAGTTTACATTTTAAAACTTAAACTCTTATGCAGTTCTTGTTACATTTTGTTCTAATTATTAAAAAAAGAATTCACTTTTATTTGAACTCTTTCTCCATTTGTCTAAATTAGATTGTATCTTCTTCTTTTTAGTTCAATGGTATTATCTATATCTTGTCTTCTTTGTTCTTCTTTGTTTCTCCTCTGTCCGTATCACCTGCCATAGCTCTGCTGGATCTTCTTTCACTAATCCTAAGATTACTAATCCTAATCTACCCCCAGGTGACCCCCTTCTGATCCCTACTTGAGCACAAGGGGGCTTTGATTGTGATCACATGTTCTACTCTTCTCAAATACCAAATTCATTTGAAGTGAGCTAGAAAATACAAATCAATTGTATAAATAAACAAGTATTTGCTGAAAGTTTTAGGCATCTTTTCATAAATGTAGGACACATTGACAATGTAGCAGTAATAAAAACAATAGGTTTATGTATTTTTTCTGCTTGGAGTGTTCTTTATCATAATCATTTTATTCAATCAAGCATATTTGCAATGGAAAGGGTAAATATGAGCACTCTACCCTTAACAAAAAAACAAAAAAATCTTTGTATTTTCCCTTTTTTTTCACCATTCTATTAGAGGGGCACATCCCCCCCCCCACCCCCACCCCGCTGCTTGAACATATAGCATTCATCCGTATACATTGCACTTGGAAAGTTGTATTCATCTGTGAAATTTCAAATTGATTTTTATGTTGTTGTCTGAGAACAATGTACTTCTATATTCTGTGTAGAGAATATGAATAGCTGTTTTTGTGGTTAGACTAATGTTATACATATTCAACAAGTTATGTTTTTATTCTTGGTGGATCATTGTTCAGAATGGATCTTTCACTGAAGCGATTCTAAAGCGACGATTTTTTGTTGCTTACGATTTAGCGATTGAGAATGAATGAGAAGTGAGGCCGCAGCTTGGTGTAATACAGAACGCAACCATGTTTTAAATGTGTATGCTTGAGAGAGCGTGTAATACCTATTTGACTTGATCAAACCACAGAACGCGTGGTTACAACTCTTGAGGTAGACCCTGTTCACATGTAAAGATACAGCTTCATATGATCATTTCATTGAAGTAAATAAATTAAATTCAGATGTGATGTGTGTTTTAATGAGTGAATGCAGGAATTTGAACTACATATACATTTAATGTGATGTGATGTATTTATGCAATGAAGCCCATTTCACACTTGATTATGTGATGCAGCTCTATTCACATTTAACTTGATGTATATAGCCGTGCTTAGGGGCTGCATTCACATTCAGATGTTGCGAAAGCCACTGTAGGCTTTTTTATTTTAAAGCATTGATTGTCTGTACGTGTTACACAATTTAATGGTCAATCAAAAAATCTTCAATATAAAGATCCTTGAATGCATTTCAGCAAACATGAATCCTAATTTTTAGGGGAAACATGTATTATGTTTTCACTGCTCATGGTGACTTTATGGGGAGACATAGAGCATTGTATAAGAGCTTGTAGATTAGATGTAGTGATGTCTAGCAGGGATACGTCTTTTAGGCAGATGTAGCCTTGCAATGTAGTTTGAATAGGGTATAAAAGCAGTAACACCAAACTGTGAATGAGCTAGGAGAGCGTGTATGGGAACAATACAACAAAGGGAATGGACCTCTCTCCATGATTGCCTCTTTTCAGCTTGCATCTTTCTCTCTGCTTCTCTCTCTCTCCATGTCTTTTCCTCTATCATTTTCCCCATTTTTATGGACTGCTCTCTTTTTCTGTCTTGTTCTTCCTTCACCATCTCTTCAGTTCTTCCTATTCATCTCTCACACTATCTCTCTCTCTCTTTTTTTTCTTTTTTCTCAGATTTTAATTTATTTTTTTTTAAATTCTCTTTGCATAGTTCTTCCCCTTGTTTTTCTCCGTTTTGCTTCCACTTCCCATGCTCTCTGTCTTATATCTCCTCTCTCTTCCTTATCTCATCTCTCTATCTTCTCTGATCTTTTTTTGTTGTTTTCTGCTTCTTTCCTCTGCCACGAATTCCCTGTTATCTAATAGGCCTGTGTTCCCCCTCCTCCCTCTATCTCTGACTGTCCTTATCATTATTCTCCTTCTGTCCTCCATCTTTCTATATATTTCCTTCTCTGTCTCTTTCTCTGTCTTTGTCTCTCTGACTCTGTCTCTGTCCTATTCTCTGTCTGTGTGTGTCTCTTTCTCTTTCTATCTCTCTTTCTCTTTCTCTCTCTCTCTCTCTCTCTATCTCCCCCTCTCTCTCTTTCTCTCTATATATATATCTTCCTCTCCTTCCTTTCTCTCTCTCTTTCTCTCCCTCTTTCTCTGTCCATCACTTGAACATAAGGACAGGAAACCTGAAGGAGGAACGCAAGCGCCTTTACAAGAGTTGACTTCAAGAATCCCCCGAGGCACCCAGTATTCTGCTTCTCATATACAATCGCTGATCGCCATGTAAACGTCTCATTTGGTCTCGTGCACTATACCGGCCATGTTCAGAGCCCTTGTAGAAAGGTGTACACCCACAGCACATGCATCTTATCCCATATATTCCTTCAATGCTGTTAACCCCCTTTGCCAGACACTAATCTACATTTGCCACTCTTTACCCAGTGTAGAAATGGTTGCCTTGTAGAAAGAATTACTTTGAATGCCTTGAGTGCCTTCAATCACTTTGTTGTTGAATGTGTAGCTAAAAGAAAAAAGTCCCTGCATCTCTTTATACATAGTAGCTCACTACACTATGAAACCAGAAAAAAAAACAGATTGTGTGCTTTCAATATTCCTGAGTTTCGCAAGTGCTTTAGATTTGTGAAGTTTCATGCTTTGAATTTATTGAATCCCAATTGCATTGAAATTGGCAGGCATTTACAATTTGGGAGGATTTTATGTCATTAAAGTTGTAGGTTTTACAATAGAATATCAAAACATTACAGTTCCATCATGTCTTTTAACAAGTCATATATTTAGGCATGGCAGTATTTACCAATAAATGTAGTTTTACATTTGAATTATTTTATATTTGTGTAACTAACAGGAACAATCACACGCTCTGTGTGTTGAAAATCATGTATTAATAACAGATTTCTTCCGAGGAAAAAGTACTCAGCTGCATTCATCTGATGAAAAGATCCTCTTTAAATAGTACCAATTTCTATGATTCCGTACAAATCACAATCATATCAATACCATCCACACACATAAAACAGATGTAAGCATGGAAATAACAGAAATCATATGATTCACATCAATACTTCATTCAGTACACATCAGCTTAACTATATTAGACAGTGTTGATTGTAAAATGAGATTTATAATCCCAGCAGAACAGATTAGCAATATTTCAAAGCAATTTCCCAAATTGGTGACTGATTCCAGTAATTGACTAAGGAGGAGGAGTATAGAGATTGGTATTTTTGATATCATTGTTAAAAGGAGATTTGGTTTTTGCATTTAAATTAACACAGTGATCAATCTTGTATGACACAGAGTAATATTTGTACACATTCAGGGGCACGTTTGATTTTCAGAGAATAATCAAAAGACTTTCTTAGTCATTTAGCAACATCATTTATTCATGATATATACTGTCTAGATCGTGCATTCTGTATATAGTCTTACAGTTTGTAATGATTCATAGATTTACATCAATAAATCAACGTATCTACCTATTCTACTTTGCTATTGTTGCACCTCAACATTGCATAACCGAAACTTAAAACACATCGCCAAATTGCTCATACCCCCCCCGCCCAAAGGCGCCCTCCGTGACCCTTGCGTCCGAGCGCCGCCAACGTAACCTCTTCCTCTTATCTCTTCGCATCCGAACGGATAAGTTACACTAAAAATCGCTCCCAAAAGTTGAAGAGTTTTTCCTCTTTTAGTCACTTTTTGGTTCGCATTTTCGCCTTTTATAATATTCTCTACGATTTCCTGTTCGTTAGAGAGTAGTTTCACTCCGTGAATTTATTTATTTATCAGTATTCTAGAACGTTTTCTTGCCGACTACTGTTACGTTTCCGCTTTCGTGTTTGCCTGTCCTCACTCCTCCGAGGCCTCGGGTGCGTGCGGGGGTAGTCGGTGGGGTGTTTTAGTCACTGGTAGTTTATTTAATTCTTGTTGATAATTGCTCGTACCCTTTGTTTAATTTTCTTTCCCGCAGGTTATAATATGTCTCGCAGTTCTTATTTTCTCTTAGCAGGTTTCACGAAGAAGAAATCAAGTTCTGTCGCGAGAAAGAAGACGATGGATTCTATTAATAGTTACGCCCCTCGGGAGCGGTGGTGACACCGCAAACCCCGGGGATGCGAACGTCAGTGGACGTTTATGCGGGCAAGGGAAGCCCAGGAGAATGGTTGAGCAAGGCGATACGTCGCCCCTCAATACGGTTCCCGGAAACCCAGAGGTTCTTACCCTGGGTGGAACGGGCCTTAGTTCTGCACCGCCAACAATTGTTCCGTCGGTTCTTTTGTTTGGTCGGTGCACAAATCCATTGACGGGTACGAAGACGAAGGATTCTACTAATAAGTCTTCGTTAGTTACGCCCCTCGGGAGCGGTGGTGACACCGCAAACCCCGGGGATGCGAACGTCAGTGGACGTTTATGCGGGCAAGGGAAGCCCAGGAGAATGGTTGAGCAAGGCGATACGTCGCCCCTCAATACGGTTCCCGGAAACCCAGAGGTTCTTACCCTGGGTGGAACGGGCCTTAGTTCTGCACCGCCAACAATTGTTCCGTCGGTTCTTTTGTTTGGTCGGTGCACAAATCCATCGACGGATATTCGGGTTGCTTCTGTGGATCCGGACTTGAACCGGTCGCCGTTCGGTTCTTCTGTCCCTTTGTCGGTTCCGGATTTCGGTCCGGATACCCGTGCATCCGAGTCGGATCCTGGGGCTTCAACTAACCGCGCCTCTCCGTAGGTGCGTGTTCCGTTTTCCCGATTCGGTTTGCGGGGAGCTCCTACCGTCGGGCCTTTATCGGATAACCGTCCCGTTTCTTCGGCCTTTTCCGTTACCGCTACGTCTCGTAAGAGGCGGGGTTCCCGGGACGCGGTGGCCGGTTCTTCCTCGGATTTTGTTTATCCTTCGAAGAATCCGCGCTCTGATTTTATGGCACCGTTTGCGGCTCCTCGGGGTCCGCCTTTGGTGGCTACTCTCCCTCCGTCGGTGCCTCCACCCCCGCCGGAATTTTCGGATTGGATGCGGGCTTTTGCTGATGCTTTTCGATCTTCGGTGCCCGAGTCGGCTCCTCCGGTTCGTCCTACTTCACTTTCGGATCCGATCGCGGTTGATTTATTTTCGGAGTTTTCCGAAGATGCATCGATCTCGCCTGAGCAGTCGCCGGTGCGGGTTTTCGAGTTGTCGTATTCAGCCGGGGTCCTCTCTTTTTTGCTTCTCCGCCTCACGCTTCGTTGGGCGCTCCGAGAGGCGGGGATCGTCCCTGTTTATCTGGTCAAGATAGGGGGGGCTCGGTTGATCGTTGGGACACTGGTTCCATCGCTCAGTCGTCTGGTTCAGTTGCGGGGGATGATGCGTCTACTTCCGTTTGTGTCTCTGGCGCAGATTCGTTAGCCTTGTTTCACAAATATGTGCCCGATTCTTGTGTCGTCCCGGAGTTATCGGCGGGGCTTCCTGTCTTCTAAATCGGACTCTTCAGCGTTTCAGGGACTGTTTCTTCCTGATCTACACAAAGAAGAATTTGTGAATGCCGCAGAAGACTTGTCGTCATCGACGGGATTTCTTAAGCGGCAGGTGGACAAGTACGCTTTCGTTCCTCAGGATGCGGATTTGCATTTGTGTCCTAATCGGGTTTCTCCCAAATTTGTGGCGGTGGCCAGTCGTTTGGGGAAGAAGTTTGGGACTCGTGGTCCTTTTGATAAAAGTGACAATTTGTTGTTTGATCTTTTCTCACGGCTTGCGGTGACTTCGCATTCCATCGAGAAGTATCGTCGGGAGGCTGTGCTCACTTATTTGGGCATTCGACCGCATCAAATTCCAGGACTGCTTCCGCAGATTCCAGTGGCCAGCCCCCGCCTTTGTGGAGATAGTTTCACTACTCTACTGCAAGCCGAGATTGATGGTGAGAAGCAGGCTCGAGACCTGTCCGTTGCTTTTCGCGATGTCCAAGAACCGGTTCCTTCCTCCAGACCTCGTAAGAAAAGTTTGAAGATTTCGGGTTCTTTTCGTAAGAACGTCGGCCAGTCTAAGGGCCGCCCTCAGGACTGGTACCCGGCCGAGGAGGAATACCAGGATCGTGGTCGTCCTTCGTCTCGAGTTTCTTCTTACCGTGATTCTTCTATCTTCCCGGACTCCCTTTCGTGGTGGTGGGAAGTCATTCTCTAGATGATGGCTTCCCCCGAGTGCTTGGGTCTTAGGTCGGCGGGCGGCTCCAGAGATTTCTCCCGGCGTGGGAGAAGATCACCAGCGACGCATTTGTTCTGTCGGTGGTACGAGAAGGGTTCTTCATAGATTTTGTGGAACCTCTTCCGAATGGCGTCCTCCGGAGCCGCTCTCCGATCATGTCCCCTCTTTTTCAGAGTCACTTTTCCTCCGATTTCGTGTCTCTGTTAGAGAAGGGGGCAATAGGGGAAGTAGACGATCACCCGTGTCTTTGTTTGTCGCCGGTGTTCGTAATTCCCAAGTGTTCGGGTTCTTTGAGAATGATTCTCAACATGAAGCGGTTTAGCCTTCATTTGGGAAAGGTTCATTTCCGAATGGATCATCTGGCAACCATCCTTTCTTCATTGAATCCCGCAGACGTCGCGGTTTCTTTGGATCTTCGCGACGCTTATTTTCATGTGCCGATACATCCGCGGTTGCGGGATCTTGTGGGGTTTTTGCCTTCCTGGGCAAATTCTACCGTTACAGAGCGCTCCTGTTCGGTTTGCGCCCTGCTCCTCGGGTTTTCACGAGAGTCGTGGCGTCAGTCATGCTGTTGGATCATATGCAGATTCTGATCAGCACGACTCAAGATCTCGGATTTCTCATATTTTGGGAGAAATCAGAATTCGTTCCGACTCGCACGCCGTCTTACCTAGGTGCTCAGCTGGACATTCGTCATCAGCTGGCTCGTCCCAGGCTCGACAGGGTCGAGGCGATAGTCAGGACTGCTCGGTCTCTGAGATGTGCGCGTCGGGTGAAAGCCGAGTGTTGGCTTCAGTGGCTAGGGTTTCTCTCCAGTCTAGTCGGCATGCTTCCAGATTGTCGACTATTGATGAGTCCCTTCCAACTCTTTCTGTTGGAGTTTTATCAGCCGAGCGTGAGTTCTTTTATTGTCGTGGATCTCCCGGTTGTCCGGAGTCAAGGGTCTTCTAGGTCCTTGACTTCGTCGTTCCTTCTTCCTTCAGGGCAAACGCTGCCGAGTTCCTCTCCCTTCTGTGACCGTCACCGCGGACGCGTCGCTGTTGGTTTGGGGAGGTCATTGCCAGGGGTCAATGATTTCAGGAGACTGGAGTCATCTGGACTTTCTGCTCCACATCAATGTGTTGGAACTCATGGGAGTGTTTGCTTCGCTTCGTCACTTCCGTGCTCGTCTGGTGGGTCGTTCGGTTCTGTTTCTTACGGACAACGTCTCGGTGATGGTGTACATCAACAGACAGGGAGGCACTCTTTCTGTGGCTCTGAACGAGTTGGCCTCTCAACTCTGGGCGTGGTGCAAGGGGGCGAGGGTGTTCCCGATTGCATCACATATCCCGGGCGAAGAGAATATCTTAGCGGACTTTCTCTCCAGAGACAAGTGCCTTCCCTCAGAGTGGACTCTGCCTCCGGCTGTCTTCAGGCAACTGGGGAGAGTGTTCGGTGTTCTCGACATCGATCTCTTCGCAACTTCGCTCAACCATCGTTTTCCTCGATTTTCTCGAGAGTCCGGGAACCAGGAGCTTTTGCTCTGGACGCTTTTGCGATCCCGTGGAGGGATGGAGGGCTTACGCCTTTCCCCCGTTCGCGTTGTTTCCCCATGTGCTCTGGAAGATCAGGGAAGATCAAGCGATGATGATGCTCATAGCTCCTTGGTGGCCGGCGAGGTCGTGGTTTCAGGACCTCCTGACCCTCCTGGTGGGGGCTCCGTGGTCGTTGCCGTGTCATCCGGATCTGGTGTCGCAACCTCTGTCTGGTATTCTACACCAGCGGCCGGAAATCCTCCGTCTGACCGCTTGGCGGTTATCGGGAAGAGGGCTCGTTCGTCAGGTTTCTCCGAACGTGCTGCACAATTTCTAGTCCAGAGTAGACGAGAGTCGACCAGGAGGGTTTACAACTCCTGGTTGGATGCTTTTCACACTTGGTGTGAGGAGGTGGGCGTCGCCTCTAGAGAGGCGTCTTTACCTTCTATTGCTGACTTTCTGATCCCTTTGTATGACAAGGGGAGAGCTCTGTCAACGTTTTGTGGTTATCGGTCTGCTATCTTCGGTTTCTTCTGCTCCTCAGCTAGCGGCTCTTTTGAAGTTCTTCTTCCTTAAGAGACCCTTCGTCAGACCTCTGACGCCAGTGTGGAGTTTACCCAAGGTTTTGGCACTCCCTTCGAACCGCTGTGTTCTGCGACGCTTCTGCTTACTACGGTCAAGACGGTTTTTCTCATGATAATCACTTCTGGTCAGCGTAGGAGCTCACTTCATACCCTTTCAGCTGCCCCTGGGCATATCCGCTGGGGAGGACGTGGGGTTCGTTTGATTCCCAAGGCTTCTTTTATTGCTTAGAATCAGTCTGACACGTCGGGTTCAGTGGAAGTGGTGCTTCATCCCTTGTCGGATTTTTCTTCGGTCTTCAGGGACGGACTGTGGTGTCCCGTTCGCGCCCTCAAATGGTATCTTTACAAGACGAAGCCTTTTCGCAAGTCGGATCAGCTCTTTCTGGTTTCTCGAGAGCCACTTTCGGCGGCATCTCGGGATACGATCTCCAGGTGGTTAGTCTTGGCTATCAAGGCTGCGGGCCCTGAGGCCTTGACGCCTGGCAGGGCTCCTCGTGCCCATGTTACTCACAGTGTCAGTACGTCTTGGGTTCTTTTCATCGGAGTTTCAGTTCAAGATATCTGTAAAGCAGCTTTTTGGAAGTCTCCAAGTTCTTTTTCTGCTTTTTACCTCAAAGATGTGCCCGCGGGCGAATGAGCCTTTGTGGTCGCTTCTCTGAAGGCGGCTTCGTCGTCTATTTCTCATTGGATTGATAAGTTTGCTTGGTTTTTACCACCCGGCATTAATCTGTGCTGGTCTTTAGCAAAGTAGAATAGGTAGATACGTTGATTTATTGATGTAAATCATGAAAATCAGTATTGATTTTATTATTTACGATATAAATCTACGTATCTACCTATTTTCCCTCCCTCCATCCCCAGCGCCTTTACCAAGGTGTATCCTAGGGAACTCGTGATAAGAGGAAGAGGTTACGTTGGCGGCGCTCGGACGCAAGGGTCACGGAGGGCGCCTTTGGGCGGGGGGGTATGAGCAATTTGGCGATGTGTTTTAAGTTTCGGTTATGCAATGTTGAGGTGCAACAATAGCAAAGTAGAATAGGTAGATACGTAGATTTATATCGTAAATAATAAAATCAATACTGATTTTCATGGTTCATGTGGAAATGTGGGATGTAGCAGGAAAAAAAATAGTTGTTTTAGTTACTTGTACTTCTGACTTCAAACTTAATTGATATGTTCATAGGATTTTTATCCCATTTCCTTTAATGTTTTGTTTTCAATGTTGCTATTAATTTCTTCCTAAATGTAGGTATCAGGGTCAGGCCCCTATTTCTTTGCCTTTTGCTATCTTGATCATCAACATGAAAATAATAATCACCATTACTCTTTCTCTTTTAAAGGGATCCGGTAACTTTGTCTCAGATTCTGAAACAAAATTCTGGATTTGGCTCATGATGCAATGATAATTATAAACCTTTAGGTCAGTCAGGAACCCCATGACTTTTACAAGCCGATTGCCTGTCTGATTATCAAGATATTTATGATTGGAATTACAAATTTTGAAAACCGTTCGCCTGACGGTTTTCATTACACTACAGTCTATTGGGGAAAACGAGTATGGTAAAACCGGTCACTCAAAGAGTTTTACTTTTTGAGGCACTTCTTGATCATTTTGAAGCGCAATTTTTTTAGGGCTTCAATATTACACCATATCACAGACACTGATAACACGTAGGGCCGTGTATCTCAGATTTAACATTGTTAAACGATCCCTTTAATAGTCAGAAATATTTACCTTTTATGAATGTGCCTCTCTGTTTCTCTCTCTTGCTCTCTCTCTCTCTCTCTCTCTCTCTCTCTTTCTCTCTCTCTCTCTCTCTCTCCCTCTCTCTGTCATGTACCCATGAACACACTGACAATCAAATATCATGCTCTCTTATTCTTTCCTTTCCCAGTCTATTTCTTTCTGTTCTTCTCTCTTTGTCTCCCTTCTCTATTTTATCAATCATCTTAATTCTCTTCAATAATCGTCCATCCTATCTGCTCTACCCTCCTTCTCTCCCACCCATCCATCCATCTATCTCTCTCTCCCACCCATCCGTCCATCCATCTCTCTCTTCCTCCCACCCACCCATCTATCTCTCTCTCTCTCCATCCATCTATCTATCCATCTATCTCTCCCTCCCACCCACCATCCCATGACTGGCTTGGAATCAATGTGTGCAAATTTGAATGAAACCAGGATTTAATCAATAACGGTGGAGACAACACATCATATTCATGGCGTATTTAGACTGAAATCAGAGCCTATGACATGGCGTGTATGTCAATATGTGTGTAATATTCCTATGCAGACAAACCGAACGAATCCATGTGAACGCCGCAAAGCCGTGCGTTTCTCCTTTATCCTCTCCTCTTGCTGTTTGTTCATATATCTCTCATTTCAAATTTCATATTCAAAGACAAAAACGGGTAGAAAAGGGGGGAAATATTGCCGGTGTGCCGTCAGAAGTGAAGAGCAAACATGTCATTTTTGCATCTCATTATCGTCAATATCCGTTAGTTGAACGTTTCATCAATCAATTTGGGGGAGGAATATTTTGATGTGTTGGTTTAATCCATTGACATCTCCATTCTAAATGGAAAGTATTTATAGTAGTGAGCCCTAGAGCGGATGTCAATGGCTTCAGTCAGTCAAAGGCAAATGTATCTTTATTTACTGAATGTCTAAGGATGTCTCCAGAGCACTAAGATATGAACACAAAGAACATAGATTTTTGCTCTCAGCAGTCATTCCAATTTTGTTTAGTCTTTTTCTTTTCCATTTTATTAATGATGTAAGGTCTGAAACTATAGTTTTCTAACCTCATAAATATATTCACTTTGAATTATTATGTGAATGAATTATGTGTAGTATTCTTTACAGTAAGTACTCATGCGATACAATCGCTATTAATGTACATACCAATCTCTATATTATAATTTGTTGTTGGATGTATGTGGCATATCAAGTTAAAAAAAGTTATTGGTTTTGTTGGAATTGCCAACCTCACATTGTCGGTTCAGAACCAGAAGGGCATTAACACTGTTAAAGCATATGAGTGAATGCCCTTATGGTTCCAGACATACACTATGTGATAAGCTAGAAGGTAGAGTTAAAGATGTTCATGCGGGGGTATATACATTTAGTCGTTCGTAAAGTACTTGGCGACCACTACATATCGCTGAGCCAATGGGTATTACACTCCCGTGCGTACGTCCATGTGCTGCCCTCTATATACCCACACTTGAGCAACTTTAACATCCTTCTTGTTCTCAGCGTATGATCTATACATGTTATGAGGTAGGTCTGTTGTATGCTCACAAGCTAACCGACGATCTTCTTTTTGACCCCTACTTGTGAAGTGCTATTAAACTCTACCCTGATTCTCCCTCCTAGCTTTACTACCCTTCACTGTATTTATATGCATATCAGTACTATTGTCTGTTGGAGGCTCGTTGCCCAATCTTGCTGAGAGTGAAAAAGATATAATTTGCTGATTTAACTCTATACTGTATTATGTGTATAGATAAGTGGTAGGGAAGATAGGAAGGTTTTCAGTAAATCCTGCATTTGTAAATCATGAAATATAATATGTTTTGTGTCTGACTGACTCTTAAACAACCAAAATGTTCTGAAGTACATTACAAAAATGCATTATAAACTCTACACTTTTTTGTATATAAAACACTCTATTGAAACACTCACTTTGGGATGTTATCCATGAACAAGAAACACCAAAACAATGTAAAAATGTTTTTAAAAATGAAAAATTAGGGCATGCAGACCTCGATAAGAAACAGAAAACTACTTGTTACGGTATAATGGGTTTAGTGTATTTGACCTTGAACTAGGCTAAGGTTCAAGTGTACAGAAGGATGCTTAATAACATATTAATCTGAGCTAAACCAATTTTAGAATCATAAAAACAGCATTAATTCAGTTCCTCCGTCTTCTTTCTGTCTATTTCTTCTGATCTAATTGAGTTGGTACCTGGAGCATATGACCTAGTAAGAAGTATTTTAAGAGGTTGATTGAGGGAAGGTGTTTGTTCCTCTTATGCATACATAAACAGGTATGTTGGTCTAAGTGTTGGCTTAAAGAGATAAATCACCCAGTGAGCCTTGATATATTACCATCACATCATAATGATTTATGGGAACAAAATTGGTATGATTTTGTATTTGTTTATGTATGTATAATCTTAATCATGCTAATCTTGTCTAATGATTATTGCATTTGCATAATGCTTTTAAAACAGAGTCAAATAGTCTTTAGTTTCTTTGAATCTGTCATGTGTTACATTTGTAAAAGTTATAGATATATAATGAAATCAATTTATATTTTGACAATAGAGTATATATTTCTGTGTTACCTACCCATTGCAAAAACCAGCATATTACAGTATTGTTATGATACTGCGAATACTTTTAGCAAAATATGTATACCCAGCAGACATATGGCAAATAAGAATCATAGAAAGTAAAATGGCTTTAATCAATTTAGAAAACATTACCTCCGTTTGTATGTTTGTAATGACGTGCTTCCATGAATGCAGCCGTATGCCATTCAATGAGCTCAGCATGATGGTATAATAAAGAAGCCTTAATGTCTGTATGCATGTGATGAGATGGCGTCACATCCATTTTGAAGACTAGCAAAGCATCAAGACGGAAGTGACCTCCTGCATCCCAACACTTTATCATCAGCTACTATTACATTCTACCTCCCATTTCAAACTATCCCCAAATCCCTAAATAGCCGACTACTTTCCAGCAAAGCCGTCCGGTCGTATCCCCCCTCCATCTTCTAAAAGACAAACTCTGAAGTCTTCCCATTCTGCCGTTGAAATTTGTGCGGCTTTGCAAGAGGCGACTACCTTCTAAATCACTAACACTCTAAACGCAAATTACCCCTCCATTTTGAGTGCATTGCTACTTAGCTAGGAATACTTGGCAACAATCTTGAAATTGATGTTGATGTTTGAAAAGCACATATTGAACACTCGCTGCGCCACTACAGGCTCTTGAAAATGAGTTGTTATCCATGCTCTATTTTTACTCTTCCAAAACCTCTCATGACTGCACGCTTTCTCCTCAGATGTATTGGAACTTCTAAAAGATTTAGAAAAACAAATGTTGGCTTTTAAAGATGATAGGATTTGATAGATTTTTTTTCTTGTTTTTAAATATTATCCGTTACAATTTGCTCCTTCCTGTTTGAAATGAGTTGATGTGTTGAGGTAAACTGTTCTCAATACATTTTCTTGTCTTTAAAATAGATCATTTTCCTCTCAAAATACATCAAGTAAATTGTATGTAATGGAATGTCCAGAGCATAAGTGGTGCATAAAACTATCAAGTTTATTTTTGTCATGTGCCTTGTTTTTGTTTCTGTCGAAAATTGTTGAAAAGTTAAGAACTCAAATGTATTTTTCTGTTTACGAATCAAACTCCATACATCCAGAATGATTTAAAATAGACTTGTTATGATTCTCTCTGTATTTTGTTCTCCCTCGATAGACATTGATTATCAATATTTTGTATCAAAACTTGCAGGTGTATTTTTATTCCATTTTGAGACAAGTGATAAATATAATTATGTATTACCTTCTATAGAGTTTGCGGCTTTGCATTACGTTTCTAAGTAGACCAAGATCCCTTATTGCTTATGGAAAGCAAATAGGATTCTGATGGCGTCATACTCATAGGATTTATGAACATGGATAGAGGATTAAATAACTCTTCTTTTCTTTTCTTGTATATTGTCTGTATCTTTTCTCGTATATTGTCTTTATCTTTCTTGAAAACAAATAAAGTCGGCTGCGTCACCCCGTTTCATTTCCTGTCGTTTTCTTTGTGGTCAGTGAGAAGCGGGTGTCCACTTAGATGTAGCTTTGTTCTCTTTGTGATATCTTGACCAGGATCTGATATGATGCTTGATTCATATTGATGTGAATTCATCCGTCTTGACAGCTTATATAGAAGATGATTCAAGGTCTCGTGCTAGATATTTAATGCACTATCTATGGACATATCTTTTTTTTGTAGATGTTGTGTAGATGTCTTGTACATAATAGGCGGTGTCGCACAGAAAAATCCCTTAAAAAATGCCTTGAAAAATCTTTTCAAGGGAGAATTTTCTTGCTTCATTAGAGGATTTTTGAAGGAATAATATTGATGACAGACAGCAATTAAGAGGATAACTAAAAACTAAAATGTTGGCCTCTGTGTGACACCGCCTATAGATATCTTCTTGTAGATATCTTGCAGATGTCTAGTAGAAATCTTGTACATATCTTGTAGATAGAAGGGCGCTAGCTCCTATACATTAATGCCCTTCTGGCTCTGAACCAATAGACTGTATCCTCTGAGAGCCAGAAGGATGTAAGCTGATGTACTGCAATGTTGCATTAACATTCTTCTAAATCGTGACACATGGATTAATGCATTGCTTTTTATTATATATATTGATAAAGGTAATTGTACACTGCTGCAGATAAAGAAATGTGATTTATGGTACTTCAGTAGTTTTTAGAAACATTATGACTAGGAATGTGAACATCTCAAGTGATATTGTTACATGATACAGTTAATGCATGCGTGGGCAGGGAGTGAACACAGTCAATACATTGAGGTGAGAACAGCTCCTTTGAAATGTAAACAGAACAGAACTACATAATACTATTTAAAGAAACATTGTAAACTCACTGTATGAACAGGTCAGGCCTAGGCAGGGTCGATACATTACATTGAAAATGAGGTTGACATGCTCCACAATTGTGTTTGTAGAAACATTGTGTGAATACAGTATGAACGCTACTGTAATCAGAGATGGATGCAATCAAGACATTAGGTTTTATTCTACGTCATTAATGTGTTTGTAGAAACATTAGTATTGAGTATGAACAGGCCCGCTAAGATTGATACATTGCATTGCAAATGAGGAGGGTGATAGGCTTTATTGTACTACACATGTATTTTGATGTAAGTAAAGCTTGGATGCATCATCCAATTTGATAGATCAGTGAGTCAGAGGAGAGGAGAGGATAGAGAGCGAGGGGATGAGAGAGAGAGAGAGAGGGGGGGGGGGAGAGAGACAGATGGGCAGAGTGATAGAGAGAGAGAGAGACATATGTGGAGAGTGATAGAGAGGAAGAAAAAGGAGGGGGAGAGGGAGATAGAGAGAGAGAGAGAGACAGGAGGAGAGAGAGGGGGGGGGGGAGAGGGAAGTATAAAGGGATAAAGATAGGAAGAGGGAGTTATATGGTGGAAAGTTGGAGGGAGAGAAGTAGAGAGAGAAAGGAGAGATAGAGAGAAAGACGTGATTGCAATGAAAGATAGATGGTATTTAATTTGAAGAAAGGTAAGTAAAACAGATTGTGGAGAATAATAAGAGGCATATATATATATACATATTAGAGGAGCAGGAAAATTGAGAGAGAGAGAGAGAGAGAGAGAGAAGGGGGGAGGAATCAGAGGTTGAAGGGGAAATAGATTATTTAAATGTAGAGGATTAATCCCTTTACTGAGTATGAATTAAGAAAAACATTATTGATTTTAATATGATGTGTTATTACTTTGCTATTCATAGCTACACGTAATGTAATTACATGATATTTAACTAACCATAAAATGTATGTGCTTTTCTTACATGTTCCGATGTGTCCTTCAACTACTGTCTGCTATCCCAAACAGGTAAGAAAAGTTATTTTTTTTATTGCTAATGTTGATTGAAACCTAAACGGGTATGATTAGCTGCCTCGGCTTATAAGAAGTAGAACAAAATATTGAATTTGACTTTTTTATTTAAGGGTAAAGTAAGAGATATTTTGTATTGCATGTTGGAGTGAAAGTGATTATGAAAGAAAGAGAGAGGGAGAGAGAGAGAGAGGGGCAGAGGGAGAGAGACAGAGAAAGAGAAGAGGAAGAGAGAAAAGAGAGAAGAAGAAGAAGAATATATATTATAAATGATGTTGTGAAACAGTTGTGTAATACTGAAGCTGCCTTTTAATCAAAGGTAGACATAAAGTTTTAAATAATGAATTAACAGCATATCAGACATCTATATTGTCTATAATTTAATCAGGGCATGGAGATTTTTGCAAAATCTATTAAGTTATATAAAAATAAGGATACCTCTAACAAAGCTATTGAACAATTAGAAGAAGGAGACAAGACATTTCATTGACGGTATGACAAAAATATCCCAATTCATGGAATATCAGCGATTTGATGACAAAATTTCATTCCGAACCGCAGGAAACAAACAAAAGAAGAGAACTTTGAAACCAACAATATCGGCATGAATATTAATCTCATTGAGTCACCCTATTTAGTTTCTTTGATGATTCCCGCCCAGCCCTCAATCCTCAGACAATAGATTGTTTATTCCCATGCCGACTCACGGCTCCCAAATCTCGCGGGCTGTTGCCAAGGGCATAGGGATATTGTTTTCCATTTCTTCCACTAGGCTACCCCATTGTCAAAGAAATGTATTCCTTTCAAGCAATTCCATTCTCATTTCCAAGCAATCATCAAATTCCATTTTTCTGTTGGTCGCTTCGGTATCCTCATATCATTCACCCCATACGCCAAAGTCCAGTTCATTTCATCAAATCATTCGTTGGTTGGGATTGATTACCGGAGAGTTCTAGATTCTTTACTTGTCTTACAAGCTCTTTCCTGTGACTCCACTTTCTCTCATGTCTCTCGTAGTTACAAGAAATATGATTTTTGCCTAGTTTTCGGTTTCACCTCGTGCTTTCTTTCCGGCCATAATTTGATATTTTGTGTCCTGATCCTGCTTGAGTTATTGTCTGTTTGGAGAGAGTAAATCGTCAGTCTGTCTCTCTGAGCCCATCTGCCTAGACGTTTCAATTCTTATTTGGAAGTAGATATGCCATGGTGACATTCATATTATGTCAGCACTCGCTTCTCATCTACGTTGATGATCAAATCTAACAGGATGCTTTTTAAAGCAAAGATGCTTTACATATAACATATTCTCTGTTTTGACTCTCTTTCCCATCTTTCATCAACCCTCCATACTCTTCACTTTGTCTCAAAACTCTCCTTCAAGATTCAAAGAATGATTGTGCCTTTTCAATATTTTATGAAATGTCTTCACTGTTGAAATACACTGATAATTTTCCAATCATTGATTTTATCAGAAAGCGTGCTAATTCCTTCTTATTTCATTATTTTAGAATTAAAACATTAAAATTTTCTCCTATCATGAATTGCCCTTCCTTGCTTTGAAAATATAATGCTGTACTTGATTGTCTAGTCTCAATGTTTATGTTATATTTTCCTGCTTTATACAGAGTGAGATAATATTGTGTTCTCATCAGAGAAGTCTGATAATAAGCTGATATATTAGATAGCAGACAAGATAATAATTATTATTAAAAAAACATTAACATCTACGGTAGATAGAATACAAAATGAGGATACTATCATTTCGCTATCATATGTTTGGGAATGATGAAGTCAAGAGAGAGAGAGAGAGAGAGAGAGAGGTAGGGATGCAGTATGCAACCATTGTTATCTGTTTGTTTCTCCATTTGTAGATGAAGCACTAGGCAGCCAGAAACGTAAATAATGCACTATTCAATGTTTAGCCATGCAATCAAATTTGAATTAAGCTACACTTGTTACATTTAAGATCAACAACACGTTAAAGTCCTCTAGCCTGAAATGTAGGAGAAGAGAAGTCGTCTGCATCTAGAGTTCCTTTCCGTCCAAAATTTATTCCTTTTCGCTAACCTTGCCTTGTCCTCACAAGATTTGAAATTTAAAGTAGACAGACAAATGTGAAGCATTTCCTGTCCACTCCCTCTCCTTCCATTTGCTTTATTACATATAGGGTCCAAATAAGGTGCCTTGGGTCACTCCCCACCCCCATACACATACAATGTAAAACAGCGAGATAAAACCCCTTTGTGCCTCGAAGAGTAGAAAAGAGAGTGGCATTAAGTTGAAGCCGACGATGCGCATACAATCAAATTAGCCCACTGACGTTTGCTAGGAAAGTAGCGAAGTAGCGCAAAGACAAGTCCCCCAAGTGTCACAGCCAGCCATGCGAGTAGTTCGTCTGACACTTTGGAGTTGGTCGTTAGCATATAATCCTAGCTAGCTAGCTGCATGCTGCCTTTTTGCAGGTTTGTAAGGGTGAAATCCATGGAGAAAGGTTATTTCACAGGGAATAAGAAAATATCTTCCCAGACGATCTTATTATGGTTGAGAGCCTTATTTCAGTCAAGAACCAAAACATTTACATTCAAATAAGATACGATCAAGACGTAAACAAGCATCACTTTTGTTGCAAAGTCTACTCCTAGAACAGTATCTAAAGATATATTTCTGAAGTGAATGATTACATTCACCTAGAGCTCATCACTGTGCAAGATGGTCAATCCGAAAATACGTCCAAAGTTTACACTGTGAAATAAATTGATATTAAGCTAGGAAACGAAAAAACATTCTGAAGCAATAGCATCATGGTTTTGTGAATCAGGTGATTTTTAAAAATAAATATTTATGAAACAGATGTGCACGTCTTTTACACAAGCACACATTTAATGTATGGGTCTCGTTATGTTTTCTTTGAAATAATGAAATGATTACAGTATCAATTTTTAACCACTGCAATATTTAATAGAGTTCATGTCACAGATCATATGTCATCCAAATGTTTGTCTATTCGTGTTACCATTTTGAATGATGATGATTGCCCTGTTCAAGTTTTAGAGATTAGCAAAGTCCAGAGACAAACTGCACCAGATGGATGTTAAAGAATTCAGCAGCTACAAGACCCCCAACTCGTTAAGATCATGTCCCTTTTGTGTTTAATTGACTTGCCCTCCAAATTCACAGACCATGAAATGATGTAATTATGACATCAGACTCGCCTGACTGAGTCTTTCTGTTAAAAAGTCCAAAATGGATGACATACTTTTTCGATTTTTCCTCCTGTTTCTTGGCTGGACGGGAGAATGGCGAGCCCGTCACGCCTGTCATAATCACTAATAGCCATTGTTTGCATGGGGTGTGTGTAAAATCGCTCTGTCCTAGTTTGAAGCGATTCATCTTTTGCATTTTTTCTGACAAGCTGCCATATTAGCAATGAATAATTGATTATGTTGATAATGCTATTACATTAATCACTTTCATAGGATATAATGTTTATGTGCCAGTGAACCAAATTGAGTGACATAGAGTGTGAAGGGTTTGCAACGCTGTTATGAACACATTTTTTTTGTTTTTGGTTCCTAATTGTGAATGATGCATTTTGAATTAATTAACTTAAAGGCAGGAGTTCGTGCTTGATGAACTTGCATAGCTCCTTTAAGTATATTGAACCCATTAAAAGCTCTGGCATCATGAAAAATACACTTTACAGGGATTTAGATCTTACCATGCCATAGCTGAACCTGTTATTGGTAAATAAAGTGTTTAATAGTTTTATTACCACCATATCCCATGTGCAAAATAAGGTCTTATGCTGATGTTCTTAAAGGGTTTTAAGAAGAATACTATAGGCTATGTGTATACACCAGTGTGAATGGGAAGCATTGTCCTTCAAATAACCTTTTTGCTCATTTTGGCTTTTCCCTCATTTCTTATTCCAGCCTCATTTACAAACCCATAAAACATAGTATACTTTGTCAAAACAAATCCTCCATTGAAAAATTACCCAAACCAAAGCACGGTGCAGAATAATCACACTAATATCCATAACTTAGTGTGAATGTTGTCTCTAGTCATCTTGGAGCTCAGATGCCATGCATCATTCACGATCCGTTAAAGCGTCAACTAATCCCCTACCACTTACAATGCATGCTTGACATAGTCTGTAAGCTTTGTCGAAAACCACGCAATTGTACGCCTCCTATTAATGCACCAACGCACTGCTGAGGTACAGGCAATCTGAAGGGGGCACGCATCTACATTTGTGAAAAGACATTTTCCATTCACATTTTTGATGATTTGTGATTTGTCAAAATTTGAAATTGGATGTCAAATTATCAACAGGGGCATCAACTAGCAGTCTATTTTTGCTTATCAATCACATCTAATTTTTGTAAAAAATATCAAAAAGGGGATTTTTGATGGTAATATGCTGTTAAAGGTACATGGGATGATGATGACCAGTGATAATCATTAATAATCAAATCAATCTCACTATTTTGGATAAAAACATGTGAAGATAAAGTCCAATCTTATACTTTAATTACAAATTCAATACCAATGGTAGTATTGTGATAGTATTAAAAGATCAATACTGCCAGTGGAATAAATCATATTGATTAATTAAGAGCAAAATAATACAAATTCAATATAAATTACACATTTGATACCAATGGTAGCATTGTGATATTATTAAAAGATCAATACTGGTTTGAATCATATTGATTGATTAAGAGAAAAAATAATATGCTTATAAATTGTAATTAAATTTTTTCAGTATTTACTCTTGACTCATAAAAAATAGATATATATCGTAGAGAACATTTTAAAGAACAATATTAATGAAGGCTATACAGCTTTATCTATTATCACATTTGAACTGTTGTCTTTTCTAACTTATTTCTTAAAACTTGTACTTGAAAATTTGAGAGAAGAATTGAAAAGTAAAAACAAAACTTTCTCCCATGGCACCTGCGTAATGGCATGAGGCCCATTCTGGGGCTGCTGATTTCCTGTGACATTTACCAAGAATTTCTGGACCAGAAAGAAATCAGGAATACCTGAAAGCACCTTTCCACATCTTTAACCAAAAATGCTCTCATTTATGAAATGGCATAACGCTGACATGCCATTCCTCTTTTGGATGACTCAGAACCTGCGCATGTTACCGTTAAACAATAATTGAATACCCTCTTGAATGTGACCTCCTAGATCTTTACCCTTACTTCCAAACCCAATGGGCGATGCAGTCAGATGTGGTTATATTCACAGGTATCATGGAAGGTATCATCGAAGGTGTGCTTGCGGAAAAGAGACGAAGGATGGAGTCCACTTTGCGGGTCTGATGTCACCTAGTTGGGCACTGGGGCACTACCTCCTCTAGTAAAGGGTGATGGAGGGGAAGCATTGATTAGATATGCATAAATGCAGATGACATTCGCAAGGCTTTTAGCATTGAGAGCAGTTGCTGGGGTGGGATGGCCCAAATTAGCAATGCACCTCCTCCGTACACTCATGCGTGAGAAAAAGCCTGAACAAGTTTGCTCTGATGAAGAAAGGCAAGAACATTCATTTTCAACCAATGATATATTTAGCTAAACGGATATTGGTTTATACGGATACCCCCCTCCCCTAATTTTGCAACCACCTGTTTAGAAAGGCCACTTGCCTATAATGACTGCATTTTTCTTAAACATTGTTTCCCATATAAATATGGTGACTTATTTAGATAACCCCTATGTTTAAAGATCCTCTGCCCTGTAAGACTGTAAGGCGCCGTCTACGTTTTACAGATTTTACCATATTTCATTTCAGATTCCTTCATTTGAATCATTACAGTACTGGAACGTCTTTTTAATTATGGCCACATATAGTGCTCATATCCAACATGCAGTGATGATCATTCCACTTAGACATTATGTCACATCAGTTATAGCCGAACCGCCATAGTAACTAGCGCTCAAGCACAACATGTACCCATTTACACCTGGGTGGAGAGTAGCAAATGGGGATTAAAGTCTTCCCAAAGGACATTGGTGCCGGGCTGGGAGTTGAACCTCAAACCTTGTGATCTACTTTCCAGTGACATATCCACTAAACCACAATACCTCTACATACCACTATCCCTCTCACAAAACACATTTAACCCATCTGATATGGTTTTAATTTGGTATAACATAAATTTCCCATAGAATCACAACTGAGCTACTTCAGGTTTAGTATTCAGTGGGATAAAATAAGCACAATGCGTTAACATACATAATGAGGGACAATGAAAATTATGTAAATAAGATAATAAGATTGTGCATTTAGGATTGCTTAGCCTGTATCTATGATAAGACTTTGCAAACCCTCCCTTTTTTGGATGAGAATCTATAAGATTGAGCTGCGAACCATGATCGATGGAGGCATCATTGATTAAGTGATGAATCTATTTCAGTAAATTTTGACATTAGGACAAATAGACATAGGTAAGATGATTCCTAGCATGATTAAGGTCGTTCATAATACCGTTCTGTGACAAACCTTATACAACGCACAGACTGACACCAATTTTCTTGGCAATTCTTTCTCTGTCGGTAAGATGGATTAGATATTTTCCAAAATTTCTACAATTTCCTCCGGGTAAAAGAGACCATTATTAATCCTTGCAATGCTGTATGGGATTCTCACCACACATTATTTAAATATTGCATCTAATACATTTTGAAATTTTGAATGGGGCTTGTGATTGTAAAGTTTGACTCTTGAAAGACTGTTTGGATAATTATGAACGATGGAAATATTGTACCTAATATTTTTTGAAGAAAAAAATCTTGTCTTTCTTCTTCAAATTTTAAGTAGGTCTATAATTGTGAAATTGATGCCTGGGACACAGTTTGTATCAAGATGAATGATGACAAAAATAAACCTTGATTACAAACTTTTCTTATGAAATCATTCTTGTAATACTTTCTTATCAACTTGATGGTATGGTAAGGGTTAAGGACTCTTAAATTGAGAGATTCAGAGAACGAAAGGAGAGGCATATTTGTGAGTTGAAGAGCAAAGTAAATTGTTGCTCGGTGAGATGAATTGAGTCTGTACTGCCGCAGGTGCTCAAGTCTTATCAGTGACCGATAGAAAGGGATGGGATATGAAGTAATAACAAAGCAGGACAATAGATGTGAAATATAATTTGACAGGAGAGCTGGGAAATGAGAAAAACACAGAGAACTGAAGACAAAAGGGACTGAGAAACAAAGACAGATGGATAGGTAGAGAGAGGCAGATAGATAAATGGATAGAAAACAGACAAATGGCAAAAGGAATTTGTAGTGGTAGAGATACAGAGAGATATACAGAAATAGATCAAGAGAAATACAGAGAGAGAAAGAGAGAGAGATGAAGAGAAAGAAAGAGGAGAGACAGAGAGCGAGTAAAAGAATATGTTGATTGATGTACTATTACCAGTCTCTTTTTTATATAACAGATTATATCATGCTTTGTGTGGTTTTGAATAAAATGAACTGAACTGAACTGAACTGAAAAGAGAGATAATAAAGAGAAAGATAAAGAAGAAAATGAAAAAAGACAAGACAAAAAAACAACAAGACAAAACGAAACAAAACAACAACGTCTTTATTTCCAGCTTTACCGTAACCATATCTGATCAAAACAGATGAATTGAGTTGCTTGTGTTTGGTCAAAGAAATAATTAGTGAAAACGAGCTATCCCTATACCCACACTGCGCCTTGCATCAGCTTCACTTCTCTAATTTGTGGTAATTGTGTCTCTTTCTCCTCACAAACACAAGGAAGAAAGGAAGAGAGCGGGCTAGGAGATAGTATCGTTGAGTGAGATGTGGTGAAATCTACATACTCCATGTGATTACTGCGATACGACTGCTTGCGACTAGTGTAGGGTGACCGTCATTCAAGACCGTACAATGTCATTCCTCTCATCGGGTTCATTCACATTAAGCAAAATCATTTTGTAAGATTATCCTCATTTCCTTAAGACTAGCGAAAAGTATCTTGTACCATTTTAAGTAGCTTTATACTTTATATGTTTTCCAGTCTTCTTTGGTCATTGTTGGTATGCACATTAGTGGTGCATTAAGATGAAATGTTAGGGATTGTATACATATAGCTCTTGAATAATAAAACCAGTTGCAATTAAATCAGAATTGCTCTCAAAAAAGACATTGCTGAGATTACAATTCATATATTTTGTGTGAAATAATGATTTTGTAATGACTTTGAATTAAAAAGATTGCCTGCAGAGACCATTCTTATCACCATGGTAACAGATATTTCTTTAGAATTGAAATGTTTGGAGAACTATGTGATCTAAGGTAGATATGAAAGTTGTTGCTGGATGTGAACGGCTCCCTAGAATCATACCTGTACAACACAGAGGCACTGATATGCTACAAATATGTGTCCGTTGGGATGATGATGCAGTGTGGGTTTCATGCAGGAGAAAAGGGGAAAAGATGCCCAGAAAAAAGGATGAGGTGATTTGAATGAAAGCAAAGAATGGGCTATGGGACCGAGGGAAAATTTGGAAGAGAATTGGGAAGAAAGAATGAAAAACATATAGGGGAAGAGAGTAAGAAAAAAGAGTGAGAGAGAAAGAGAGAGAGAGAGAGAGAGAGAGAGAGAGGGGGGGGGGGGGGGAGAAGATAGAAAGAGGAGACTGAAGTATGAGCGACAGAGTGAAAGGGAATGATGTTGCGAGAGAGAGGGGAAAAAAAGAAAGAGTACATGGGAGAGACAGGACATGTAAAATTGCATATACATCGATAGATCAAGAGGATAAAAGGGGTTTTGGGAAACAATGAATATATATAGGAATCTAAGAGATAGTAAGAGAGAGAGAGGGACAATAAAAGAAAAATAGAGAGAGAAAGAGATATAAATGTTTAGAAAATGAGAGAGAGAAAGATAGGGAGAGAGAGCAAGAGAGAGAGAGAGAGAGAGAGAGGGGGGGGGGGGGAGAAATCAGTCATTGGGTTCATTATGTTTTTATGGAGGAGATGATGATGAAGTAAGTGACTGTAAATGCAATACTGAAAACAAAATATATATTTTTTTTTCCTTCAGGAAATTCATCAATTTCTAATGCTGCATTTAGTTTTGTAGCTTTTTATTCTCATCAATTTCTTTTAATGCATTGAGATGAAGCTCACACGCGACTCTCCAATTTGAATAAGCGCAACTATAGAATTGTCATTGTTACACTTCCTTTCCGAAGAAAGAGGCAAAAATCAGCCACGAAGAAGCCGACAGTTCCAAATTGAGACCTAAAAGAATACTGCCTCTCAAGGGGAGGATTCATCATCCGGCATATGAAAGATGCATTGCAGAAGTGATATTGAGCAATTATGCTTTCCTCATGGCTTCCTTATGCCGCCAGATGTGTATTGTGTTTCTCAGTAAAACATTTCTCTTGTTGTGTGTTTCCACGGGAACGGGTAGAGAGAAGGTGTATTCATGACATCAAATTAGATTATTGAGAAGGTGGATGACCTGAAGTGTTTGCAGCCAGCGCTGGCTGGGTTGGAGGAGGAGCAAGAGATGGAGTGACGTGCATGATGGAAGATGAGCAGAGAGAGAGAGAAGAGCAAGCGGAAAGAAGGAAGACAGAAAGAGACACACAGAGAAGGAATGAAAAATAGTAAGGGAAAGAAAAAATAGAGGGGGAAGGAATGAGTGGATGAATCATGAAGGAATAAAGAGGAACAGAGAGAGAGAGAGAGAAAGAACAAATGATGGAGAGAGGGTAAGGATTATAATGTTTAAAAAGAGATAGAGTGAAATGGATATATGATGAGGGAGAGAGAGAGAGAGAGATAGTGACAGGAGATTTATACAAAAATACAACATAGGGGTAGCAAGATAACAATTGTGAAGGGAGCAACATATAGACAAATTATGCTATTATGAAAAGGCTTCTATATGAAAAATATGATAGTGAAGAAAAACAGAGAAGAAATAAAACAGTTCATTGTAAAGCTTAATTGGAATATATTGATGAAAATGAATGAATTCAATAATGAAATACAAAACAATTTTAAAAAAAACAGAGAGGAAAATAATCTAATTTACATATAGAATGAAAATCTATAAATGCACAATCTCAAATATGCTTAACAAAAATCGACCTCGAAGCTATAAAACGGATGCTTGTAAACAACTGGGGAGTGAAAGAAGGGAGACTGAGGAGAGAGGCAAGAAGAACGAGAGAAAGAAGGGAGACTGTGAAGAGAGACAAGAAGAACGAGAGAAAGCTGGAAGAGAGTGTAATAGAAGATAAGAGGAGTTAAAGCATGTCTACTTCATGAATGAGTTTCCTCTTACAAAGCATCTCTAGAGAGAGCTATTGAGTGTGAATGAGTGGATTGTATCAAACGAAGATTCCTCCTATGCATAGCCATTCTACACGATACATACAGTCAAATGTTTCTCCTATACTTATTGTACAGTGTATATTTTGTACATGTTTATGTGCTTTTTGGGGTAATGTATTTAGTCACATTAATTACAGTTTCTTTGAGCTTTGTGTGAATGACTTCCTTGTGCAGCAATGCTATAATATGTAAGAGAGTATTTATCCATGTATAATACATATACACGTACCCAGTATTATTCAGTTTGAACAGTATCATTTGAAATTGTTTCAAGTTTACATTCTATCAGCTTTGCTCTCAGTGTTTAAAAGTATGTAGCAATAAATATTTTAAAAAGTAATGGGAGAGAGGGCTTTAAGTCCTCTTAGAGGGACTTGATAATGAGGATTAAGGCCTCACCAAAATGCACTAGCGCATCGACTTGGTTACGAACCGGGACCTTCGGTTACGAGAGCACTGCTCTACCACTGAGCACTCAAGCCTTTATAAATGCTATATATCATCTCTACATCACAAACAGCTAAGCATGTCCTGCTTGTATGTCATCAAAGTGATTTGTATTCACAGAGGAAAATAGGAGATTGATGCTATTCAGGCCATCTACCTGTTTACAACATCAGCGTGATTCAACGTCTAAATAAAAACAATTAGATAAATGATGCAAATTATCTTCCAATGCATCCAATTCGTTAATATCATGAAAACCTGATGACGTGAGTTATCCACTAAATTCACTCGCTTCTGCGAATACATACTCATGCAATTAGCAAAGATTGCTTTTCCCAGTTAATGCCGCAACAGCAAAGGAATTGGTTTAGCTTTGTACGGCATTCGCACTAACAAGAAACAAAATTGATGTCATATTTATGCATCAATTTTTAAAGAGAAATCGGGTGACCTTGTACTTTTTAAAAATTACAAGCTTTAACTAGAAAGAGAGAGAGAGAGAGAGAGAGGGAGAGAGAGGGGTGGGGGGGGGGGGGGTTCGGGAGAAGAATAAGATAATATGAGGACAAGAAAATTAGGCTGTAATTTGGCAGGCTTCTTTTCATTAGGTCTATTACCTGCGCCTTTCATATTGATGTAAGATTGCCTACGTCCCTAATTTGTCAATTAATTTACTAAAATTCAATTGGAATATGAGATTGGGTGGGATGGTACTTCCTTCATAACATGCTTGCTTTAAGATTAATACTACCGTTCGGATAAGATTACAGTGGGATGCCTCTAGTATATTAGCAGCATATTTATTTGCAGATTGAAAATGGAATTAACCTATATGTGTAGCATATGAGGTCATTTGAATAATGTATACACACACTGTATTGATATTGGTTGAATAAAATGTAAATGTGATCATTAAAAAAAGCCAATTGGGGCAAAGTTAAATTAAGGGGGGAAAAAATCCTTATTTTTGTAGGCTTGGAGCAAGAGAAAGAAATTTTAACTTGCTGTAAATAGACTGTTATCATTTTGGGGGTAAACTGAGGGAATCTGAATATGAATGTTGAACCAATGGAGAAAATCATGTTCATAATCTCTTCAATGGATTTGTTTTTCTCAAATTGTGATATTTGCTTTTGTGACATACATTTCATAAAATTTGTTATTGAAATGATGGATATGTTTCAATTCTTTTATCTCCCATCTA
>JAVYIG010010309.1:35000-70252 GCA_035222895.1 Strongylocentrotus droebachiensis
TAAATACTTGTAGGGAGAGAGAGAGATACAGAGAAAGATGGAGAGACATAATGCAATTATTTTTGTCTTCATGATGGATATTAAAACCTGCAGGATGCCTTAGCCATATACAATGTAGGATGATAGATTTACATTCAATTGCAGAAGGGAATTTATCCGGCATAACAAGAAACCTACATTTCACTTGGCTTCCGTTAGAATATATATGTGCGGCTTAGATACAGCCGGGTTAAAAATACTAAGCGAAGTAGAATATTTATAAATTAAACTAGTTCGTTCATTCGTGTCTCCTTAGATCAAGATAGTTATGTAAAGTTCCTTAATTAAAAGTAAATTCAATTAAATTAGGTTCTTCCATCGCTCGATTGCTGCAATGGCCGTTAAACTAGTAGTGACTATTAGTAAATGCTTTATATAAATGGACATCTTATTCTTTATTCTTTATCTTCTTTTAATCTTATATAAAGTTTTTGTTTACAAGATTGGTTATAATAGGTGAATATGAGGTTTACCTGACATAGCAGAGTTCCGTAATTCATGCTTTTGAATTCTTACATCTGTTTGTTGGTAATGTGTCAATGAGTACAGAGTGAAGATAGGTTTATTGTAGTGAGTCCAGATAGCCATAGGGGTGTTCTTTTTAAATAATTATTTGATGCCCTTATAGCTCTCCATCAACATCAGCTGAATGCTAAAAGGCAGTTAAATCATATATATCATTTCATGTGGAGTAAAATCTGTGTAGTGCCATTAAATTATTATTATCAATAAAAACAAAATCACCTTCAATACAAACAAACATACTGCAATTTGAGTATATATTTGCTACATGTTACTGATTATAATGTCTCCAACTACATAAAATATGCCTGATGCTTCATGCTTGTATTTCGAAGACTTCTTTGTATGCCAATCATTTTCTTGATTCTTTTATACTTTGTAAATAGAACATTTACCTTGAACTTGTGCTTCCACTAATCAATCAATTATTTTATTTCATGATTATTTTGAAACCTTTCCCAAGCACCATATCATGTCAATCTAATAACAGAACCATTAATATAATTCAGCCAGGAGCTCAATTTAGGAGGAGGTTTTACTGTAAATGGACTTGCGCCTATCTGCAGTTGACTAGCTCACATGTCCTGATATACCCCCACTGGTCTTTATTCAACCATGCAATCTGAATACTAAACCAGTCCTTATTGCCCTAGCTAGCTCAGAGCATCTCATGCCTATGGACCTCTTCCTCCCGCCTCCCAACCGTAATGCAACTTTAATGCATTGAATGCTGAGATGGGAATGGCTTGTGCTAAAAAGCCCAGGACATCTTCTGAATAGTTAAATAGACGGGTTGTGTAGGGGTTAAGAGGCGAGTTGTGTGCAAGGTAGTGGTTTGGACTCACTGTATGTGGGTTAAGCCTGAGAACCTCAGGGTTTGTACGTCTTAATTAAATCTTCTGGGTGGTGGTGTTAGAGTGAAGTTTGAGGCTATATTACAGGATCCTTCATTAAAGTCTGCTCTAGTTTGGGATCTGCTTCTCAATGAGTTGTTTGGTGTGACAAGATTAAATGATATCTGACAAACTTTTGTATTGTCTGAACGTATTCCTTTAAAATTAAAAGAAAAACATGTTTAAAGCTACCTGATGTTTCAATACAGGTATATATATTACATCCATATACAAATTCATGTGAAGATGTATCCCTTGAACGATGTACAATTTTACAAATACACACTATGCAATGTATAGAATAATATTTAGGAAGACATGATTATCATCAATACTTTGAAATCTATCCCTGTCATAATGTAGCTTTGTGAAAGTGTAGAGACATTTGAATTAAGTGCTATATAAAAACAGAATATTATTATTACTATTATTATCTGTGACATTAAATATATTTGCCTAATGGCACTCAAGATGCGAAAAACAAATAAATAAGTAAATAAATCAAAGAAGTTTCAACTAGTTTAAAATTATACATATTTACAATGAATGCTACTGGAAAGTCTGAAAAGTCCAAACAAAAAGTATGGTAATGATGAAGTTAATATTTTCAAAAAAGCATTTATTTCATAAAAACAAAAAAAATCCAAGTATTCTAGACTTCAAATCTGTGTCAAGGATACTCCAGCCATGTATTCCTTAATTTAATTGAAGAACGTGACCTAAAATTATCCTAGATTGGGGACTTGCCTTCATCTATCGGCACTACAAGATCTTGGCAACAGAATCTGAGAGGATTTCATATCGTCATAAAAACAAAGAAATGATTTCCCAACTCGAAACTTAAGCCAGATGGGAAAAGACTTGAGTTGGAAGGCATCGCAATGCACTGTCCTCAAGTTACTGCAGTAGATGGTGGGACGGAGAGTAGACGTGTGTTCTTTCAAAAGAAATAAGAGAGAATTGGAATGTTGGACTGAACGTAGATGCGAAAGGAGGAAAACCCTGTAACCGACTGACGAGAGAGGCGTGCGTATTGAATCAATTTGTCGCGGGTCACAGAACGAGATGTTGACTTGACGCGGCCACGAAGTACTCTTGCCTTTCTTTTCTCTCACAGAGTGCCGTCGAATGAGGCCTGCCTGCCCGCCCGCCCGCCTTGGCCGCTCAGATCTGTTAACGTTTAAACATGTATGGGAAAGATTCCCTAAGTTAAACTAGACGCAAGAATGTATGTGTGGGGCAAAGGGTGATGTTGTTAAGTATGTAACAGTGTTAGTGCTATGTTGAACTAGACCCGTCTTTCAAACAACCGCCTACAAAGACTGTATGTTGATATTGTGCAGCCGATTGTTGATGATAAAGCTAAAAAATCATTGAATTTGACATTCTTTTCAAACACCCTAGATCTAGGAAGTGTTTTGTACATATACAATATCTGGGGTTGGAACAATATTTCTCAAGTCTAAATTTCTTTCATATGAGTCATATTATCTACTGAGAAAGAAGTAAAATAAATAACCATGGCAATGACGTAAAGAGAAAAGAAATAACCTAGATGTATTAAATACTGTTCAAACATAGAATATTATTATCATTATTTTACGATAAAAAGAGAAAGAAGTAAAGAAGATGACAAAAGAGAGAAAGACAAAGAATTAGATAGAGAGAGAATATGATTACAACTAAAAATGGGAAATCTGAAGAATGAACCCAAATATCATTACATTGCATTCATACATCAATACATAAACTGGAACCTGATATTATTAATTAGCGTCTCATATCAATTTTAAAGCTATATCAAAAGCATATTAAAAGCAAATATATACTTCATTAGCCCTCAACAAAATACGGTGTAAGAAAGTCCAATTCATTCTCTATTATGTTACCAACTGCATAAAAAAATGCCTGATGCTTGTATTTTAAACCTATCAAGGAACATGATACTTTGAATGTCATTCATTTTCTTAATTTTTTTACACTTTGTAAATTGAACATAAACCTTGAACTTGTGCTTCCATTAATCAACCAATTATTTTGAAACCTTTCCCAAACACCATACTATGTCAATCAGTTGTATCTAATAACAGAACCATCAGTATAATTCAACCAGAAGTTCAATTTTCAATGAGGATTCACCGTAAATAGAATAGTGCATTTCAAATCAATTTTTGAAAGACACCTGGCAATATCTGTGAAAGAATGGAGCGGTTGTGTGACTAAAGTGATGTCATTGACATGAATCTAGATTGCTGAGTGTAGTCTTGGTAAAGGAATGTTACACCCGTTATGAGGAACTATTTATGGCATTGATTAATGAAGGGAGAGAGAGGGCACGATCCTATTGACCCGTGATTTGTTTTCGTGCCCTCAGCAAGACGAAGACAACCAAAAATTGCTGGCAGAGAGTCCCCCATTGCACTCCTCATGCAAGTAGACCTTCCCTGTGGTTATTACCCCTCCATCATCACCCCACCGGCTAAATCCTCTTTTATCCTCCGTGCGCCCCGTCTGCGCCCCCTTCCACGGTGGATGTGGGGAGGAATAGAGCATCCTGTCGTCACCTTTGGTAAAGTGATTGGTGGAGGGGGGTTGCGTGATGAATGCAACCATGATTGGAAGAGGATGGAAATAAGATTGCGGGTCAGGCCTGGTTTGCTTGCAAAAATATCAAATAGGGCCTTAAACTGTTGCAGATTTGGGGCACGGTGAGACGATTGTGAGCATGTCGGCAATCCCTAAAGGGAGAGCTGGATGAAAGGATGGAAAAGGAATAACTGTGGTGGAAGAAATGTAAAGGAATTTTGGTTACCAACAAAAAAAGGACAAAAATAGATGTTTTACAGATGTTACAAATGAAGTAATGGGTTATGTGTCTTAGGGTAGTTCCAATGTCAGCAATTTTTAATTCACATCTATCAACTGAATTAATGCATTTCCGGTATTATTTTCTACAGTCATCCAATTATTGACAAATAATAAAAGTTATTGAAATTTGCTTTTTGTGTTTTCATGCACGAAAACAGATGATATGAGATTTGAATTCACCAACCATAATACTAAATTGATATGAAAAAGCATTCCAAACATTTGTATGTGCATATCAAATTGATTAATGTCCAATCAGTTACTACTGCAAAGCATTAAACTCAGAATGCAATATGTTCATGATATAAATCATTTCCTGCATCTGTATGATACTGAGTGATAGACTGTGTACTTTTATGAGTTCATGCGCACAGGCTGTACCGCTTGCCTCAATATCAAATGAGACAAGTACGTATCAACCCCGGAAGTCAATGTTTTGTATGATGGTACATATAGGGCCTCTATACGTCCCGAAGACCAAACCTTTAAAATAGGTTGTGTTTAAATCAGAAATAAGATTCAAAAGTAGAATGTGAAGAAAAAAAGAAACAAAAATATTTGTATCAGTGATCAGTGTTGTTGTTTACTTGCTAAGACTGCAAAGAGACCGAGTAATCTATACTCTCATAAGCCAGCAACCAGAGTAACAAGAATGTTTATCAAGGGGCTTAGTAAATGAGAATCACTGCCCTACCAAAGGGCTGACTGATTTGGTTCAAGATCCAAGACCATGCTCAAACCAGTCAGCCATTTCCAAGATGAATCTCACAACATTATCTTTTTTTTCCTTCTTCATGTGCTAAGATCCAGAAGGCCCTTAACTCATATCATTTAACACATGTTGCTCTCTGTAAATGAGTCATGGGTCATATTTGGCTCTCTGCAGATCATACTATCTGTCTTAAGAGCCATAAGGACAACATCTCATTTTCTATACACAAAATTAAAGCCGTTCTGACTCTCAGCAGACTTCATGTCTAATCAATAAGTTGAAATGTCATTTGTACATCTCTCTGTGGCTTGGGATATACACACAGCAGTCTTTGAGTGCGACTATCATGACTTCTTCCACATTTCATTTTTTTACAGAGGATGTCCGCTAATGGTGTCTAGATTTTGACATCAGACGTCTCTTTAGGGAGTGATATTTCATCCTCAGAACTTATTCATTAGCATCAGAAAAAGAGAGTAGTAGCCTGTTTACACTAGAGGAATTTAAACAAATGTTGTATAAAGAAACGTTGTATAAAGAATGATTGTATAACAAAAGTGGTGTTCGCACTAGTATACCCGCAATAACATTGTATAAAGAAGCCAGCTTTGAATGTGTCATTTTACATGACAGCCAGGCAAACATCTGTGCATGTTCATGTTAAGTCCTGCCCACTACGCGTTTAATGATAATAATAATGATAATGATAATAATAATCTGGATTCACATTGCACTTAATACGAAATACAGTCTCTAAGTGCTTACAGAAATTATTACCCTGGTCATCGGATTCATTCACCTCAATGTGCACCATCTCCACTCCCTTTGGGAGTATTCCTACCATATGGTTACTGTGAGCAATTATTCACACAAAGGCTTTTGTCATCCTACCAGGTCCCCATTTCTCTCCTGGGTATGGAGTGGCAAATGTAGATTAATGCCTTGCCAAAAGACATTAGTGCCACGTCGGTTGACAAACATGTTTATGATATGACATTCAGACTTGAGCAAGACCCTGATTTTTGATTGAGTTTTCCTTTGAAACGATGCTCAAGCGGGCGTTACACTACACAATGTTTCATTAAACGTAGTATCTTTATATGATGTTCAGACATGAGAAACAATAATGACTTAGCGTACGGTTGTACGATTCTCGTATAGCTGTACAATAAATTCCGGTCGTCTGAATTGGGATTGGTCTGCTGGAAAACATGCATGTTAGCGGGACGTCATGATAAATATGAAAATCCTGTCTTTTTTGTGACAGTTGGCACACATAATGAGTTGTGTTGGTGTATATATGAATGTCTAATGTATCGTGCATTGAAGGAGGATTTGGAAAATTGATAAAGCAATCACCCATGGTTCTGCTATAGTGAATTGTGATGTGTCTCTTTGAGTTTTGCTATCATTAATAAATGAGTGTTATATTCCAATTTCATAATGAGAACTGATTGCGTACAGTCTTTGTATTGAGTCTTTGTATTTTACATTGGGTAGACTTGTTTGGTAATTAAACTATTATGTCTTTCATTTCAGCTTTGCAAATTGGATGAGCAATTTGAAATATATCTTTGAAAAGCTTGATATAATAAGGGGATGAAAAGGGAATTCATTTAGATATTTGTCTACAGATACTAAGCATTGAGCATTGTAGATTAATTTGTGCAATGATTTAATAGTTTTCATAATAACATAATACACACATTGTTATTGTAGGTAGGAACTAGTATTACACACAGCAACATCCTTTTGGCTCCAAACATACACATTGTACATGGCATGCAATATGTAATAAAATAGAAATTGTTACGGATGAATTATTTTTCTGTAACTGTAAGATGTGTGATTTATTAATAATGTACTTCTGTACAAATATTATGTTGCAGAATGAAGTGTGTACTCTACCACAAACAATCCTCAATGCGTTCTGTTTAGTTAAAGGAGATTACAGTCTTGCAAGTTGTTACAGCTTCTCCTTCTTTGCCCCCTCTTGTGGTGGATTAGCCTGTAACTGTCTACAGTTGTGTCCCCCTCTTAATCCCTTCTGTACACCCCTAATGACCCCCTTGTGATCAGCCTAACACCTTAAATCCTGCTCCTTTTGTCATTCATAGCCTTTCCTATGGGTCAACATTTTGACTACAGCGGTTTCACACCTCTGTGAGATGGTGGGCTGTCGTGTGATAGGTTAAATACAGTCCCACCCCAAAACAATGTCCCTCCAGCGACAATACCACATGCGTCTGCCATGGCAGGAGTGGGGACATAATTGTCTGTGATCAAGAGGGGATAGCTTGTCCCATTTATTGATGGTATATTAGTAAATTTGCATTAGAATGTACATCTTATAGATTCACAGTGGAAACATTGTCACATTATGCTCCCACTTAGACTGGTAATTGTAGTAGGCCCATGCAATACAATCGTGCAAAATACAAGTGTTATTATGACTCTGCTCTTTAATACCGTATGGGAAATCCACTCAAGTCTCAAGCTCAGGCTCAGTCAGTAGAGCGTCCGCCTCACAACTGGGAGGCCGTGGGTTCGAACCCCGGCCGCGTCATACCAAAAGACGTTTAAAGACGGGAGTATATACTACTACCTTGTTTGGCGTTCAACAATAAAGGATAGAGCAACGTCGATCTGGCGCTGCTCAGTGGCTGCCGGGCTCACGATCACTTGGGCAAAAAGAATTTCCATTTTCGGCTTAACTTAAAGGTAATACAAAGTTTTGGGAAATTTTGAAAATTGGGTGGATAGTGAATCTTTACAATTTTGATATATTTGGATGCCCCTGTAGATGTATTATAAGCACTAAAAAAATTAGACCCTAAAACACTTTTGTTTTCGAGAAAAATTGAATATAAAAATTTACCGGTGCTCCCGGTAAATTTTGATAAATTTCAAATAGCGCCTATGGCCGTACAATCGTAGCTGCGACCATGAAAATCTCAGAATATGTAGTTGTGATATATAATTTCCTAACGGGAATAGCTAATCGGTCGATTTCAGTCAAGAAACATTGTTTCATAGCTAAACTAATATCTTGACCTTGAGAGGGAGCTATACAACGTAAAGAGTTTATTATTTATAATTTCATAACTTTAGACTCGATTTCAACCGCGACAACGATCAATGTATATTGTAGGAACGCATATGCTTCTAATATGTTAATTTGAACCAAATTCATGACCCCATACCAAAACTTTGTAATACCTTTAATAAAATTTGGAGTTGACTTCTAAATATTATTATTATGATGAGAGTGGCATAAAGAGAAGAATAAAACGAGCAAATCTGATCAGTAATTGTTTTAGGAAGTCTAATGATTGATTTAACATGATTGCAGAGAGTCGCTAAATATTGATTTTTAGAGCACAGTCAATACTCTGTTGTTGTATTGCCTGTAGAGTTGTCTTTTAAATCATGTTTAAATCAAAGAGAGTTTCAATGAAATTCAATAATGTGTAATTAGTTGAAGCTTATCTGCCGTAGTTTACAGGAGGGATTAAACCGCTCTACAAGGTCACTGGACAGGTGGTTATCTCATCAACTCAGCTCTCAGTTAACATAAGAAAAAGAGGATCATGGGGGACCAATGGTCACCGATTAGGCATTGTTTGTTATATAGAGGGCGCAAGTAGCTACCAGTAGTGCAGTGGGCCTTTAAAACTAAGAAATTGGCAGTTTGATGTTATATTATGGAAATAGAGAGTAAAAGTGTTGGCATAAAATGAAGGTATTCTTTCCTGGCTTATATTTTTTGTCCTCTTTCTCTCCTAGTCCTAGTTCTATGTCATACCTCGGTGGGTCATTGAACCCTTTGCTAATGAACATTCCACCAATACCACCTATGCCTCACATTCCACCTGTGTTCCCCTATCCCTGGTAGGCAACCCCTATTAATACCCCTTACCACCAGTACCATTACCCCCATCCTATGGTTGGCTATCGCCTTCATAACGCGTGCCAAGACCGTACGCGTGCATGTCAGAGCGTACGCGTGGTTCTGACAGAGCGTACGCGTGGGTCCATCATAACGTACGCGTGGTTCTGACAGAACGTACGCATGGTCATTTTCTATTATACTTCTATGTAAATCTTAACGTACGCATGGTTTTGGCATAGCGTACGCGTGGTTCTGTCATGTCATACGCGTGGTTCTGTCATGTCATACGCGTGGGTCCCGACAAAATGTGTAACTCCAAGACGGAACCACGCGTACGTTATGACAGAACCACGCGTACGTTATGACGGAACCACGCGTACGTTATGACGGAACCACGCGTACGTTATGACGGAACCACGCGTACGTTATGACAGAACCACGCGTACGTAATTCAGCTGTGTGTATTTACTGTATACTAGACAGTCGTACAACCAATGAGAAAGCTTGTTGTATTGTGTGGATAAAGCTGAATTTCCGCCGTTCTTTTATTGCCAGCCGAGCATGCTTTCCCGTTTACAAAGGTTGGGGGGAAGAGGGGCGTTACTGGGATATAAGGGAGGGGGATAAAATGGTATAAAAGGATGGGTTGGGGGGGGGGGGGGAGGCGTTCATGGGATATAAAGGAGTGTACATTACGGGGTTTTATTAATTATGAACATGGGGCAGGATCGTCAGTTGAGGGGGATGACAAGGGGGGTGGGCTTAGTTATGAAGCAGATGGTTATAGGCTAGTGTAGGGGTGGGGGTTGTTGGGGTTGTGGGGGGAGGGGGTTCAGGGGAAATAAAGGAGTATATATTATACCTATTTCGTTTTAAGGTTTTTAAAATTAATTATAAACCGTAGAAAGGATTGTTTGAGGGTGATGAGAAGAGAGCGGGCCTGGCCATGTAGCCTGGATGATCAGAGGCTACCGGGGTGAAGGGGGGGGGGGGGGGGCTGAGAGGGGCGTTAATGGGATATAAAGGAGCGTATGTTACCTACTTCGTTTTAAGGGATTTTATTAACTATGAACAGTGGGTGGGATTGTTTGAGGGTGATGGAAAGGAGTTGGGCTTGGTGATGTGGGCTGGATGGTTAGGGGCTAGTATAGGGAGATAGGGGTTGTTGGAGCGGGGGGGGGGGGGGTCTCAGGGGAAATAAAGGAGTATATATTATACATCCTTCGTCTTAAGGGTTTTATTTACTATGAACAGTGTATAGGATTGTTTGAGGATGATGAGAAAGGGGCGGGCAAAGTGAAGTAGCAGTGATGGAAAGAGGCTAGTCTGGATGGGGTTGTTGGAGAGGGGTTTAATGAGGAAATAAAGGAGTATTATATTACCTTCGTCTCTCTGAGGGTTTTTATTCATTTTGAACAGTGGATAGGATTGTTTATAGGGTGATGGGAACGGGGAGGGTATAACCATATACCCTCGATGGTTTGGGGCTAACGGCGGGGGGGGGGGGGGGGGGTAGGCGGAGAGGGGCGTTAATGGGATATACGGGAGTGGGATAATGGGATACTAGGAAGGGTGCCGGTGAGGGGCGTTCAATAATGGGATATAAATGACTGAGATACAAAGGAATAATGGGATAAAAAGGAGTGGGAGTGGGCCGGGGAGGGGGGAGGGTGCCGGAGAGGGGCGTTAACGGGATATAAGGGAGCGGGATAAAATGGTATAAATGGAGGGGCTGCTGGGTTAGAGGGGTGGGGCGTTAATGGGATATAAAGGAGTGTACGTTACGGGTATTTATTAATTATGAACATGCGGCAGGATCAGTTGAGGGTGATGAAAAGGAGGTGGGCTTAGTGACGTGGCGGATGGTTATTGGTTAGTGTAGGGGTGGGGGTTGTTGGGGTGAGGGGGTTCAAGGGAAAGGAGTATATATTATACCTACTTCGGTTTTTAAAAATTAATTATAATAATAATAATGGTGGCTTCTTATATAGCGCACAATGTCCGTCACGTTGTGACGCTCCTGGCGCTGCCCCGATTATTACCCTGGCTTTAGCAAGGCAGCCACTGCGGCGCTCTAGCATTTCAAGGAATTAATTCCTGCCAGGTACCCATTTACATCACCTGGGTTGATTGTGGTAAATGTAGATCAATGTCTTGCCGCAGATAGGATTGTTTGAGGGTGATGAGAAGAGGGAGGGCATGGTCATGTAGCCTGAATGGTCAGAGGGTACCGGGGTGGAGTAGGGGGGGGGGGGCTGAGAGGGGGCGTTAATGGGATATAAAGGAGTGTATATTACCTACTTCGTTTAAAGGGATTTTCTTAATTTTGAATCGAGGGCAGGTTTGTTTGAAGTTGACTCGTAAGAGGGAGTTGGGCAGATTCGTGTATCATATGGTTAGGGGCTACTGTAGGGGGTGAGGTGGTGGGGGGAGGGGGGGGGGGGCGTGGAAATAAAGAAGAATATATTACCTTCGTCTTTCCAAGGGGTTTTACTAATTTTGAACAGTGGTTACGATTGTTTTAGGGTGATGGGAAGGGGGAGAGCATATAGTCATGTAGCCTCGATGGTTTAGGGCTAGCGGGGGGGGGGGGGGGGGGGGAGGGTGTTTATGGGATATAAGGGAGTGAGATAATGGGATATTAGGAGGGGTGCCGGGGAGGGGCGTTAATCGGATATAAAGGAGTGGGAGGGGCGTTAATCGGATATAAAGGAGTGGGAGGGGGCCGGGGAGGGGGGAGGGTGCCGGAGGGGGCGCTTATTGGCTATAAAGGAGTGTATATTGCCTTCGTCTTTCTTCGGGGTGTGATGGGAAGGGGGAGGGCATAGTCACGTAGCCTCGATGGGGTGGAGCCCCCAGCAGCTCAGGGGGTATAGGCATTTAATTACGGTCAGATGAGCTTCTGTTGATACCTTATTTGTGACACTTCCAGCTGGACATAAATTGGTGTGGGGTCCAGGGGGCGGAGATCCCAGAAGCTCAGGGGTTTTATACATTAAATTACCGTCAGTTGAGCATATTTTGATAACTTATTTGTGACACTGGCAGGTCACGAATTAATGTGTGACCCAGGGGGCGGAGCCCCCAGAAGCTCAGGGGTTCTATACATTAAAATTACCGTCAGATGAGCATATTTTGATATCTTATTTGTGACACCGTCAGGTCACGAATTGGCGTGGGGTCAAGGGGACGGAGCCTCCAGAAGCTCAGGGGTTTTAAGCATTTTATAATTGTCAGACGAGCATGCAGGGGCCGCCTTAGGGCCCTTGACGGGGTCGAGGGGGCGGAGCCCTGGAAGCTCAGGGGTTTTATGCATGTAATTACGGTCAGATGAGCATATTTTGATACCTTATTTGTGACACTGGCAGGTCACTAATTGGTGTGGGGCCAGGGGGCGGACCCCCGAAAGCTCAGAGTTTTTTAGGCATTTCATTACGGTCAGATGAGCAACCAGGGGCAAGCCTTAGGGCCCTTAGTGGGGTCCAAGGGGCAGAGCCCCCGAAAGTTCAGGGAAAAACCATGCCATTTCAGCAACATTTGTAAATCACTGGTATCGAATTAGAAATAAACCACGTTTGAATTTTATTCGGGGGGCAACTGCCCCCAAGCTCCCCCCCCCCCCCATCATTACGCCAGTGCGAGGGAGCACAGTGAACGAGAGGGGTGACGATGACGGAAGTGACTATCCCCTCACAGGTTTTTGAAGCTTTGATGTATTAACAAATTACATTCCTTAGCAAAACATGAGTAGTATAACATGCGATATACATTTTTCATACTTCACTTTTCTACAATATTTACTTGTAAACTCTGAAGAATATTATACGAGGGAGCGTAGCTACCGAGCGAGAAGATTTTTGCATTTTTATTTCTCTAAACGCTGCACTCATGGGCCTTCCAGAGCCTTAAAGTTTGTTGCAGTCTTAAATTAGTCAGTATTTGCTATACACTTATTTTTTGCACTTTTTCAAATTTTCAGGGAGGACGATCCCCCCTAAAAAAAAATTGAGGGGGAGGGAGGTGTCCCCCCCCCCCCGTCCCCCCGGATCGCCGCCCCTGACTATATGAGGTACCTGAATCAAGTATTTTTAATTTATGACATCTTTGTCCCTTATGTCGTGGAATTGTCCATATGTATTAACATCAATCACATATTCAAAGCGTTATGAATTGCATCACATTACAACTATAATATGCTTCTAATTTGGATTAAATTATATTTAACAAAAATCTCAATTAAAACATACACACTAAAAAGATAATAGTAGCAATTTCTATATCTCTTTAAACCCCTTCTTCTCCCGCTTAGCCCCTAACCACCAAGGCTTCATTGCTATGCCCATCCCATTCTCATCATCCAAAAACATTCCTATCCACTGTTCCTAAGTAATGAAACTCCTTCAAACCAATTAGGTAATAAACTCCTTGATATCCCCGTGACCCCCACACCTCCACCAGTGGCGGATTCAGCCATCTGCGAGCAGGGGCGAGGGGGGCTTCATTCGTTAGAAAATATTTTGCGACGGATCAGCCGGTCGGGAATAAGCGAGGGGGGGGGGGGAGGGGTGGGGGTAAAGAGCACTATTTTTGTTTGTTTACATGAAGAAAAAAATTGCCTCGAATATGCGGGGGGTGGGGAGGGGAAGGGGCAAGCACTTAATTTTTTGTTTTTGAAGGTAAAATTTTGGTTACCATCTCCCCTCCCCCTTCTTTTTTTAGCCAGGGATGGGGGCCCGTCTTTTTTAACACTTTTTTTTGCCAGGGGGCCGCACCTGCCCTTCACTAAGCCCGCAACCATCGCGGCTACATGACAATACCCAACTCTCATCACCCTCTAATAATCCTGCCCTCTATTCATAATTTAAAAAAACCTCAAAACTATACAGTGCTTGTATCCCTTTAACCCCCCCCCCCCTTTCCCCTCTCCACCAAACCAAACCATCACGTCTACATCACTATATGCCCGCCCCCTTCTCATCTACCTCAAACAACCCTACCCACTGTTCATGATTAATAGAACCCCTTAAAACGAAGTAGGTATTAATATACACTCCTTTATATCTCATTAATGCTCCTCCCGGGCACCCCTATATACCCCTCCCCCTCCACCTCCTTTATATCAGTATTTCTTTATATCCACGCCTTTATCGATCCCATAACGCCCCTCCCCGGCACCCGGCCTCTCTCATTATCCCATTATATATCCCACTCTTTTATATCCATTAACGCCCCCTTCCCCGGCACCGCATCCCATTATTACATTATATCCCACTCCCTTAAATTATATCCCATTAGCGCCGCCCCCCGCTCGCCCCTGACCAACCAGCTAGCTACCTTCTCATCACCCTCAAACAATCCTGCCCGCTGTTCATAATTAATATTAAAACAATCTTGAAACGAAGTAATCCCATTAACGCCCCTCTCCGCCCCCTTACGTTATAGCCCCTGACCAACCAGGCTACATGACTATGCCCACCCCTTCTCATCACCTTCAAACAATTATTCCTATACCCATTGTTCATAATTAATAAAAACCCTTTAAACGAAGTAGGTATTATAAACCCCTTCATATCACACCACCCACCCCGGCCCCCCCCCCCCCTCCCTCCGCGCCTATCCCGATAACCCCTAACCATCCAGGTCAAAATGCTTATCTATTATCCTCTCATATTTATAGAAATATAATATAAATCTGAGAGGATAATAGACAATATGTTGTATCCTTCAAGCACACAGCATATACGTACTCTCCGGTGTTAATATCGTTTTCGGAAAACGAGCTTATCAATCAATACTACCATCGATCTGCATGATTCAGTCCTATTAATTAATGCACCACTATTATGCTTAGACTACCCATGACATATAAACAGAAAAGAATAATCATGAACTATATACAAGACCAGAAATATAGAATAAAGAATATTGATCTTGAAATACAAATACAACTAGACTTTAATTCGTCACTTTGACGAATTAGGTGATACGTAAGCTATCTTTGTATTATGAAAGTGTGCCGATGATGATCTAATGATAATATTCATAAATACGATAATGACGATATTGATGATAATGATTTTTTGGTAAACGGAAAATGGAATTCTCAAATCCCACTTTGCAAGTGAAATATGAGCATGATCCCGGCATATGATTGAAAAATAAAGTGCACATTGGAGATAACTTATTGTCTCAGCTACAACATAGCCGAAGCTCAGCGAAAACAAAGCTAAAACAACGGAGATATTGCTCGCGAAAGACGGAAATGTAGAATCCAGTTTTGAGAAATAGTCATGTCCCGTAGACAATACATGCAAAATGGAAAAAATTGACATGCCTCCTTTAATCGCAAAAATACGCCATGATACCTTTGTCAAACTTGATAATTGCGGTCACTACATTAGTACAAAATTATCTCAGCTAGAACATATCAAAATTTGGAAGAAAATCAATCAATATTTACAGAGATGCAATCAATTTTCCAAAAATATGCAAACGTCATAATATGCAAATTTAAATTTTGAGTTCGGAGGCCATTATGATGACATCATGAGTTAATTGAGGGTCAAATGAGACATGAAATCATATCTCCATTTCAAAATCTATCCACATATGAAAAAATATTGGGAGTTCCTATCTATTCTAAAGAGTTACAATGAATTTTGTATAGGCATGTTTTTGCCCATGTATTGTGGATAAAGATAACGCAGATCCCCGCGTGCTGTCAACTTTGACGGACGATCTTTGCGTTATTAAAAGGTGAAAAAGTTATCAAAATGCTTGGAAAAATGTGCCAAATACGATGAAAGAAAAAAATTGGCGATTCTATGTTGCAAAATGCGAATACGCGCAAAAAACGCGCGCGCATGCGCGTGTGCATCATTTTTTGTCAAATGCTCTATATGGCCTGAAACGTATGCAAAAAAAATTTGGAATGATTTGGAGCATTTTAATTTTTTTCGCGCGCGTAAACGCGCAGACGAACGCGCATGCGCGCATTTGCGCACGTTTTTTGATCTGAAATTGACCGGACAGATATTGATCTTAATTATGATAAATATGAATGTAAAATTACTTTCCGTTATGAAGATATGATCATAAGTTGATTTTTACAAAATGGCGCCTGGATGACGTCACGATGACTTTGAGTCTTTGAAAAGTTACGCAGTTCTAAGTTAGACTAAGATCTATCATCATTGAAAGTTTCATGACAATGGCTTTATTCAGTCTTGAGATATCCTGCGAACAAATTCGAGGAAGAATAATAATAAATAAACTAGACTTGAATTCGTCACTTTGACGAATTAGGTGATACGTGCTATTTTGTTATCATGAAAGTGTGCCGATGATGATCTAATGATAATGATCATGAATACGATAAAGACCATGATTAAGAGTGGTATAGCGCCCCCTTCAGGTATTCTAAAGAGATTTGTAGAATCAGGATTTCAGAAAAAGTCGCCTAACACGCAAACTAAGAAAATTCTGACATGCCACCTTTACTTGAAATTTTCACTATGATGATGGCATCGAAATGATAAATGATGTACGTCTATATTGTAGATAATTTATTAGCTACAACGTATCAAAATTTGGTAGAACATAGAATACAAATAAGCTAGATAGTGCTCAAAGATCAATGTCATGAAGATTCATGATGTGAACGAAATTCACCTTCCTTAGGCATAACACGCAAATTGAGAAAATTCTGACATGTGGCCTTTAATTGAATTTTGTACTATAATGACGTCAATAAAATAAAAAGCAGTGTGTATTGATCTTGTAGGCAATTTCCTAAGCTACAAGATACCGCAATTTGGAAGAAAATCAGTCAATATTATGAGAAATACACTAATTTTTCAAAAAATATAATGACGTCATAATATGCAATTTTGTATTTTGACTTCCAAGGCCATTATGATGACGTCAAGATGTATTTAATGGCCAAATAAGCTATGAAATCATATCTCCGACTCATACTCTATCAAAATATGAAAAAAACTTGGCATTCCTTGTTCATCCCAATGGACGTTTTATAGGCATGTTTTCGCCCATATATACTATGTAATACATGAGCTCGCACACAAGGATATTTATCTTGAACGGACGCTCATTCCGTTATTAATAGTGATAAAGGGATGAACATGGTATCAAAATGCTTGGAAAAATGTGCCAAACATGATGACAGAGAAAATTTGGCGATAATATGTTGCAAAATGCCAGAACGCGCAAAAAACACGCGCGCATGCGCGTTTGAGTGTTTTTTTGTCAAATGCTCCTTATGGCTTGAAACGTGTGCAAAAAAAAATGGAAATGATTTGGAGCATTTTAATTTTTTGCGCGCACGTAAACGCGTACGCGCGGATTTGCGCACGTTTTTTGATCTAAAATTGACCGGAAGGATATTGATCTTATTCATGATAAATATGAATGAGAAATTACTTTCCGTTATGAAGATATGATCATAAGTTGACTTTTACAAAATGGCGCCTGGATGACGTCACGATAATTTTGAGTCTTTGAAAAGTCATGCAGTTCTAAGTTAGACTAAGATCTATCATCATTGACAGTTTCATGACAATGGCTTTTGCCATTCTTGAGATATCCTGCGAACAAAATTGAGGAAGAATAATAATAATTTCTTCTATACAGACACAAAATAAATACTAGACTTTAATTCGTCACTTAGACGAATTAGGTGATACGTATGATAATGGTTTACATAACGAATAATGCATTACACGATATATTATTTTATCAAATTCTTCTCTCATTATGATCCATCCATATGTCAAGATTAAATTGTGTCTCCTTGATCATCATGGATCTAGGGAAGATAGATTGTGACGATATATGACCACTGACCCTGTGCAGTAACCAGTTACACATTTGACTCTAATTTACATCATGAAGAACACCTTTTGACGATTTTATCTTCTCCAAAGAATTGCAAATGTAATTGATAAATGATTATCATCATTATGATAATGATGATCATGATGATAATGATCATGATCATGAGCGCGATTATGACATCTTATTGAAAAAATGAGGGCTGATTTAGATAGCATATAGTTTCAGCTACAACATACTCAAAAATCAACAAAATCCAAGCAGAAATATCGAAGATATTGCTCAAAACACAGGAATGTAGACTCCAGATTTGAGAAAAAGTCATCTCCCATAGGGATTACACCCCAAAAGTAATGGATGAAGTGAAAATAGGGTAATAATAAAGTAAAAAGGGTTGTTTATGACATTATTTGCGATTCTACGTGTTTAAATAATCAAAGGAGATGGTACAGTGAAGGTCAAAAGGAAAACAAAGTGAAGAAAAAAATTGTTGGAGACACCCGGACTCGAACCAGGGATCTCGACGTTGGAAGTCAAGTGCGTTACCAATATACCAAAACATTTCCCATAGCGAGTACACGTAAACGGGAAATGGAATTCTCAAATCCTACTTTGCAAGTGAAATATGAGCATAATCCCGGCATCTGATCGAAAAATAAAAGGCACATTGGTGATAGCTTATCGTCTCAGCTACAACATATTCGAAGCTTAGCGAAAACGAAGTTAAAACAACGGAGATTTTGCTCACGAAAGACAGGAGTGTCGAATCCAGTTTTGAGAAAAAGTCATGTCACATAGAGAATACACGCAAAATGTGAAAAATTGACATGCCTCCTTTAATCGCAAAATACGCCATGATGCCTTTGTCAAAATGAAAAATTGTGAACACTATATTTGTATAAAATTGTCTCAGCTAAAACATTTCAAAATTTGAAAGAAAATCAATCAATATTTACAGAGATACAATCAATTTTCCAAAAATATGCAAACGTCATAATATGCAAATTGAAATTTTGAGTTCGGAGACCATTATGATGACGTCATTAGTTAATTGAGGGTCAAATGAGACATAAAATCATATCTCCGACTCATAATCTATCTAAATATGAAAAAATATTGGGAGTTCATATCTATTCTGAAGAGTTAAAAAGATTTTTGTATAGGCATGTTTTTGCTCATGTATTGTGGATAAAGATAACGCAGGCCCGCGCGCGCTGTCAACTTTGGCGGACGCTCATTGCGTTATTAAAAGATGAACAAGTTATCAAAATGCTTGGAAAAATGTGCCAAATATGATGATAAAGAAAATTCGGCGATTCTATGTTGCAAAATGCTAGTACGCGCAAAAAACGTGCGCGCAATGCGCGTGAGCGCGATTTTTTATCAAATGCTCTATATGGCCTGAAACGTATGCCAAAAAAATTTGGGATGATTTAGAGCATTTTAAATTTTTGCGCGCGCGTAAACGCGCGGACGAGCGCGCACACGCGCATTTGCGCACGTTTTTTGACCTGAAATTGACCGGACGGATATTGATCTTAATCGCAATAAATATGAATGAAAAATTACTTTCCGTTATGAAGATATGATCATTAGTTGATTTTCACAAAATGGCGCCTGGATGACGTCACGATAAATTTGAGTCTTCGAAAAGTCACGCAGTTCTAAGTTAGACTAAGATCTATCATCATGGCAAGTTTCATGATAATGGCTTTATTCAGTCTTGAGATATCCTGCGAACAAATTCGAGGAAGAATAATAATAAATAAACTAGACTTTAATTCGTCACTTAGACGAATTAGGTGATACGTATGATAATGGTTTACATAACGAATAATGCATTACACAATATATTATTTTGTAAAATGCTTCTCCCATTTATATGCTTCTCCCATTATGATCTATTCATATGTCAAGATTAAATTGTGTCTCCTTGATCATCATGAATCTAGGGAAGATAGATTGAAACAATATATGACCTTTGACCCTGTGCAGTAACCAGTTACACATTTGACTCTTATTTATATCATGAAGAACACCTTTTGACGATTTTATCTTATTCAAAGAAATGAAAATGTAATTGATAAATGATTTTCATCATTACGATAATGATGATCATGATGATAATGATCATGATCATGAGCGCAATCATGACATCTTATTGAAAAAATGAGGAGTGATTTAGATAGCATATAGTCTCAGCTACAACATACTAAAAAATCAACAAAATCCAAGCAGAAATAACGGCGATATTGCTCGCAAAAGACAGGAATGTAGACTCCAGATTTGAGAAAAAGTCATCTCCCATAGGGATTACACGCAAAAAGTAATGGATTAAGTGAAAATAGGGTAATAATAAAGTAAAAAGGGTTGTTTATGACATTATTTGCGATTCTACGTGTTTAAATAATCAAAGGAGATGGTACAGTGAAGGTCAAAAGGAAAAAAAAAGTGAAGAAAAAAAATGTTGGAGACACCCGGACTCGAACCAGGGATCTCGAGGTTAGAAGTCAAGTGCGTTACCGATATACCAAAACATCTCCCATAGCGATTACACGTAAACGGGAAATGGAATTCTGAAATCCTACTTTGCAAGTGAAATATTGGCATGAACCCGGCATCTAATCGAAAAATAAAGGGCACACTTGTGATAGCTCATTGTCTCAGCTACAACATATCCGAAGCTCAGCGAAAACGAAGCTAAAACAACGGAGATTTTGCTCGCGAAAGACAGAAGTGTAGAATCCAGTTTTGAGAAAAAGTCATGTCCCATAGAGAATACACGCAAAATGTGAAAAATTGACATGCCTCCTTCAATCGCAAAAATACACCATGATAATTTTGTCAAAAATAAAAGTTGTGGATACTGCATTTGTAGAAAACTGTCTCAGCTAAAACATATCAAAATTTGAAAGAAAATTGATTGATATTTACAGAGATACTATCAATTTTCCAAAAATATGCTGACGTCATAATATGCAAATTAAAATTTTGAGTTTGGAGGCCATTATGATGCCTTTATGAGTTAATTGAGGATCAAATGAGACATGAAATCATATCTCCGACTCATAATCTATCCAAATATGAAAAAATATTAGGAGTTTCTATCTATTCTAAAGAGTTACAATGAATTTGATATAGGCATGTTTTTGCCCATGTATTGTGGATAAAGATAACGCAAATCCGCGCGTGCTGTCAACTTTGACGGACGCTCATTGGATTATTAAAAGGTGAGCAAGTTATCAAAATGCTTGAAAAAATGTGCCAAATACGATGACAGAAAAAAATCGGCGATTCTATGTTGCAAAATGCCAGTACGCGCGAAAATGCGCGCGCATGCGCGTGTGCGTAATTTTTTTATCAAATGCTCCATATGGCCTGAAACGTATGTAAAAAAAATTTGGGATGATTTAGAGCATTTTAAAAAAAATCGCTTGCGTAAACGCGCGGACAAAAGCGTACGCGCATTTTTGCGCGCATTTTTTGACCTGAAATTGACCAGACGGATATTGATCTTAATCATGATAAATATGAATGAAAAATTACTATCCGTTATGAAGATATGATCATTAGTTGATTTTCACAAAATGGCGCCTGGATGACGTCACGATAATTTTGAGTCTTTGAAAAGTCACGCAGTTCTAAGTTAGACTAAGATCTATCATCATTGAAAGATTCATAACAATGGCTTCATTCAGTCTTGAGATATCCTGCGAACAAATTCGAGGAAGAATAAAAAAGAAAATCTTGACGAAATCAATAGGTGATACGTAGACTTCGTTACGTATCACCTAATAAATAAATAAATAAATAATAAAAATCTTGACGAAATCAAAAGGTGATACGTCTACGTACGTATCACCTAATAAATAATAAAAATCTTGACGAAATCAAAAGGTGATACGTCTACGTACGTATCACCTAACTATTATTAGCAGGTGTATTATATTGAAACTAGCAAATAAAAACACCTCCCTGTTCAGACAATCCCTTATGCCTGGCAAATGCAAACTCAGTGTTTCCAACTTACAATCTGAGCTCTTAAGCAAACATGCCTCCTACCACTAATCCCCCTGTCCTAGAGTGTAATAGCTCAACAACACAGAATGAACGAGAATACTAGGGGAAGGAAGGGAGAGAGAGAAAGAGAGGGAGATAGGGAGAGAGAGTGTGTGTGTGTTCCCCTACCAAGAGGGAGGGTTGACATCTGTACAGAAAGATAAGGGAGAGATACTACACATAACATACAGTGCATGTATTATACTCTGTTGTTTCAACGCTATGTATCTACACTGGACCATAGGCCTACACATTTACACAACGGCACTGTTGCATAGTATATATATTCACCTAATTTGCAATTAAGAGTAAGTTGTGAAAGATAGATTGTAAATCAGGTAACTAACTATACCATATTATATTTCCCTTTTCCCTCCCTCTTCTCATCACCCTCAAACACAGGGAACACTCGGGCCTGTGCCACGAATATAACGAGAAATTTGATTGGCCATTCCAACATCTGTGTTTAAAGTAACACAACCACGCGTACGTTATGACAGAACCACGCGTACGCTATGACAGAACCACGCGTACGCTATGACAGAACCACGCGTACGCTATGACAGAACCACGCGTACGTTATGACGGAACCACGCGTACGTTATGACTATATTATGCACACGTAATAACAATACCACGCGTGCGTAATGACACAACCACGCGTATGACTTGACACAACCACGCGTATGACATGACACAACCACGCGTACGCTATGCCAAAACCATGCGTACGTTAAGAATTACATAGAAGTATAATGGAAAATGACCATGCGTACGTTCTGTCAGAACCACGCGTACGTTATGATGGACCCACGCGTACGTTATGTCGGAACCACGCGTACGCTCTGACATGCACGCGTACGGTCTAGGCACACGTAATGAAGGCGATAGCCCACCATACCATCCTACCCCCATGGTCCTACCCCAAACTTCAATAGAGCTCTTATTCACACTCTTGCCAAAGTGACCCTAGCCAGTCCATTATACCTAAACAACCCCAGGCAAAGTTTGAATTTTGAAATACTTTTCATTTTCACCTCAACAAAGTCAAAATTTCTCCTCTCGACAACAATGTGCCCTTCTTCCATGGTATCCACATACAAGGTGTGTGTGAACCAAAGCGCAAGCCAAGCTGCCAGGCAAACCAATTTTGGAAGGAATATGGGGAATTCTATTGTTCCATTTTCTTGTAAGCTGGATGGTGGTTGAATTAAAGAAAAACATAACTTTTGAGTTTTGTGGACCCCTGGGTGATTGTTAGTTAGGAGCACAAAGGGTTTGGTTCAGGTGAATTTGTATAGGTCGGAAGTCACTCACTACCTCAGAAGGAAGGTAGAGTGAATAAATGCTCGGTGCTTGTAAAATATTTGCAGACTAGCTTGTATTTGCAGTCGATGTTTGAGCAACCCCAATGCTTCTCAATACAATATTGATATCATGCTAATGGCATGACTTTTCTATATTATGCTGACCCCTTTGTTCTTTAGTTCGCCATCCAAACTTATCTTACCTCACCCCTTCCTGCTTTCTTCTGTAGGCAAGTGTTTATTGTCGCAGTCTCCCCAATCTCCAATACACTACCTCATTTGCTTCTCACTTTTTCATTATCAAGTCATTCGTCTCTCATGTCTTTCCTTCCTTTCTTTTCCTCTTTTCTCTCTCTATAATCTATCTGTGTTATCTTCCTCTTTTGACAGATTCATTTATCTGCTTCTCCTTACAACTTTTAACCATCATCTACCTAAAGGTTTAAATCTAGATGCCTAGCCAGAGAACCACTCCATTCCCTTTTCCCTTTGTAGCACTCAATTTAGCAATTTATAAAACTCCCAGAGATTTTGCTACTGTTGGACATAAAATTTAGGAGCTATTAGATGAAACTTAAAACACGGACAACAACAATAGCCATCTATTGACTGACTGCTCCCATCAATCTCTCTCTCTTAGACCATGCTTAGACCAATCCCTAAATACACCTAGGAAATGCACGGTCACTGCAACATATCAACATCACACAAAGCTCTATCGGTAACGAATACCAAAAAATAACTCCCTATCCTCTCATCCACATAAGAAGGAACTATTGGATATTACTTTCACGATCTTGTTATCGTTTTACGAGCAGTTTCACAGCTAAGGAAACAGTCCAGTAGGGATTAGCAGACAGAAACTCTCTTTGTAGATCATTGAACTTGAAGAGAAGAGGTCGCGACCTACGCAGAGAAGTCTGGTGTTGGGTGGCGGCCTGACTCGTGGCCTGGGTGTTTAGATAAAGCTTAGGTTTGGGACTCACAGAGTGCTCGAGGCAATGTGATTCTGGTACTCAATGTAGGAGTCAAGGGGAAAGATGGCACCTTAATGACTCTGTTTGAGGTTTAAACAAGGTTCACAGAGACTTGATTGATGTTTTCATATCGCTACTCATCTAAGGAACGTACTATCATTCCTATCCTAGGGATTTTATAAGCCTACCCTAGTCAAGAAATAATTGTAAATTCCTGACATTGCATAAGTTTTAACGCAACTTAAAAAGCATTAATATATTTTGTAATTGTTATTTATTTTTACCAAGGATATAAAGTTACATATTGTGAAGTGCTATCCAATAGAGTCTGACATGATAACAGACTAGTTGAAGTATTATGTTTTATTTGCAAACTAGATTCTTAACAAGTTTTGAAAGTACAATTCATCATTTTCAAGTTATAGAGTGAACATTGTTGAATGTTCCAAAATAAATTTTGAAATGTGGGAGAAACAAAGCCACCAAATTAAAGATGTATTTTGTTTTTATTCTACCTCAGATGCAATGAAAATAAGTCTGTACATGCATGTAGAAGTGAAACCAATTTTCTGTCTGGATTTATAATAATATTACTGTGAGAATTCCATGAACTTCGACTAGAATCACCATTATGACAATGATAATGATAAATTTGGTAGGATATGATGATGATAATAGTATTCCAAAATCTGTGACATCTTGAATAATAAGTCATCAATCAAAATATTGGTAACTTTACAAATATAATACTGCTAACAATGATATTCATACAAAAAGATATTTTTCCACCAATCATTCTCCCAGATGTATTGTTGAAACAAAGTCCGCAGTTAACAGGTCTTACAACCTTTGTGGATTGGTCAGGCAGTAACACTAGAAGGATTGATAATTGGACATACTTTGTTGAATGGATGGACGTGATGTTTGAGATGAATCCGCCACAGACTGGTTGTGTTTATAGAAAATTTATGTCGTTGGTGATAAAGATCTTGCAATTACATGACATATCTGTGTTTGAGAGTGAGTTGGTGGGAAAGACGAGATAAAGATGTTATAAGAGAAATCTAGAATGAGTGATCTCTTTGGATCCTAGCTGAGACGTGCGTTTAAATTGAGTAGGAATACGAGCATGATTGAGGATGTTGTGTCCTTATTTTCATTCTAAGGTTGCTGTTTTTCCAACTAGTCTTCAAGGATGTATGTCATTTCAGTTGTAGGTTTAGCTAGAATCATGTCAACTGTATCAACATTTTAGATAACAGCTATTTGTAATGTCTTAGGAAGGAAAGTTTGATTTAGATTTCAGCCTTCTTCCTGTCTACAACGAACAACCATTTTTTCGTGATGATAATATGATGATGATATGATGGTGATGATGATGATGATGATGATATGATGATGATGATGATGATGATGATGATGGTGATAACAATGATGATGATGATTTGTGACAATGAATACAAAAAGAGAGAATGATGGAAATGACTTGCCCTGAAAGAATTTTAACGACAACAATAACAACATCTAAGTGTGAGGGAAGTAAAAACAACGTCAACCTACATGTATAAGCTGACAATATCGAGACACAGTGAGCAGAAGGTCATCTATTTTTGGAGATAACGGGAGAAGAAATATTAACATGCAAATTGAACAAGGTGTATAAAAAATGGGGCCCTCTCCTCTCCTTTTGAAAGCCAATTACATCACTGCACTGTGCATGTGCGCCCATGAACATTATACATACCGCATTACACTTGAGAGCAATACATGGCATTGTAACTTACCAACTCATAACACAATTGCTCTGTCAGCTAGACAACGTAATAGGCATTTCAATCAAGTCTACTAGCAGAATGTCTATCACCCAAAATGGTTTTTGTTTTTGCATGATGAGAAATCATCTCTTTTATAGGAACCCTTAGGTATGATAGCAAAGGAAGGGAAAGTCAAAACAGAGATTGGGGGATACAACGTTGACACTCCCGACTCTCCCCGACTCTCTGGCCTAAAGGGTTGCAAGGGAACAAGTTATCGAAACATCCCCGTAACATGCGAGGGTGTTTTGACTTTTTGGAAAGGTTGAATTCATTTTCGTAGTGTGTCACGTTTGGTTTGGGATGGTGTTGCCTTGTGATTTAATGCAAGTGGATACACATACAGCTAGGATAGGGGTGAGAGTATGTAATCAATACAAATGTTTACTTATGACTTGTTGGCAAGGAGACTATAACAGAAAGTTGATAAGAGGAAAATCAAATCAAGAGTGTATTAAAGGAATTAATGATAATTCATCATTCAATTATCATTCCCTAAAAAATTATTATTGATGATTGTCTTTTTCTTGGGATTTCTTAGCTACCTCACAAATCAAATGTATTAGTTTTTTGTTTAAACTGTACAACTGAAATTATTGTATATATTCCTTTATAATAGAAAAACGAATGAAGCAAGTTTTTTTGTTCGCATTTCCAAACTCTAATACTCTTTTCACACTGGCAATATTTTGCTTAACCCCGTACTATAGGTGGGGTTAAGGGGGGGTCTTAGCCCCACCTATAGTACGGGGTTAAGCCTATTCTACTTTCTGTTCAGACTGGTTTTTACCAAAGTGGGCTAAAGTTGGCTAACCCCACCTATAGTACGGGGTTAACTAACCCTGCAAAATAGCAGGGCTAACTCCGCAATTGTGGTGCTAACTCCTGCTAACCCCGCAATTGCGGTGCTAAGCAAATGAATGAGAACAGAAACGAAAAATAGTCCGGTACTACGCAATGGAGCGTATCGCAGCTGGCCAGATGCGAAGTATGTCCAATCATAACATGCACGATATCCGGGGTTAACGAAATGCAGTGAGAACAGCGGGGATTTTCTTATTCCGGAATAGGCGCTAGTACGGGACTAAAAACAGCGTGTGTGAAAAGCCGAAAAAAATAGTCCGGGGTTAAGGATAGTACGGGGCTAAGCAAAGTACGGGGTTAAGCAAAACCAGTGTGAAAAGAGTATAATAGAACCAAACATCAAGAATATTGACTTTGTTTCCTCTTTGTTTCACCCTTCCTCTGTCCCACTTCCTCTGTTCCACTTCTGTACACTGTCCAATGACCTTGTTTTGGTGTAGGGTTTGGAAAGTGATCCTGGATATTACATCATCTGAACAAACAGAATCTGATACCCATGGTGTAGCCTAATCAGCCATTAATCAGTCAAGGAAAACAAGCAAGACAGATTGGGTCTGCAGGGAGCCCCAGACAATCCAATCTAAAATGGTATGGTTTACAGAGCAAAATTGGATAATGGGGAACTATCAGTTGCCAGGTATGCATGTGTGTCCTTAGACTAAGGTCAAAGGTCATATTAGGTGAGGCAATACATCACATGGATAATGGATTGGAAATGAGGGATCTGCGTTGGGTGTGTGAATTGATGAATTAAATGATTTATTAATTAGTAGATACTGCATGTAGGTTAATAGTTATAGGATGATGGACTATCAAGGTTAAATAGTTGGTTATTTGGTTGATAATTGATGAGGTAATTAGGCAGCAGTTGCAGCAGACTTGGGTAGTGTAACTGAAAAGTGAAAAGTAAAGTTTGAAATATATGAGTTTGGTTAAAGATGGATTAAAGATTATAGCTAGGAACAATTGAATAGATTACATCAACTAAATGTAATTACTGTAATGTAAAGCTAAAAAAATTATAGTTCAAGAAACGTCCACTAGTGATTTTACAGATTCAAATCGGGGGAAAGTACCATACCCCTAGAGTTTCTGGTGTTACAGTAATTGGCAGGTAATATGGGATTGGAAGAAAGAAAGATGAGAGGGTGTAGGTAGGTAATAATTAGGAATTGGGAGAAATGAAAAGAGAGAGAAAGAGGGAGAGAGAGAGAGAAAGAGAGAGAGAGAGAGAGAGAGAGAGAAAGCAAGAGAAAGAAAGAAATTACTAAATAAAGAAAGATGACAGGATGTAGGGCAGGGAGTAATGGTAACAAGAACCTATAACATGATGAACTTAAATTGCACCCCAGTGATGCAGACATGTGAGAGGGAAGGGGTGGGGAGGGGGAAAGAATCAATAACAGCGATAATGACCAGGAGGGCAGCCTTCCATATGTTAGTTATTTATTTGACCTTAGTTTAAGGTCATCTGCTGGTGAGAGGTATGTCATTTGCACTGTAGGGGTCACTTCAGGCTGTCCAGTTTAGTCTTCATCAAAACACTTGGTAGTGTATATTTACCATAAAAAGAAGGTTAAAAATATATACAGTTATTTGTTCTTGATTTAAATTGGTTGACATTTACAGACTTTTTGTATGAGTCATTTGTAAGATTTTTGGCTCTAGAATCAAGCAAATTTGAGACAATTATGCACCATTTTATTGCAATGTTTATTGATATTTGATATAACTTGGAATAAGTGTTCAATGGGACTGAGACTAGGTGTATCCTACCAACTATGACACAAATCTTTATCTTTACATTCCTACAGATACATCTTATCAGTATCATGCCTGCCTTGCCTGGTTTCTCAGGTAGCTATCCAAAGCATGGCAGGACAATATTATCAGCATGTCCACACACAAAACAATATATCCCGAAACTCTATAACGAAACTTCGTTTAAAGAAATATCGTATAAATTTTAGAGTGTCCACACACAAGAAACGTCGTATAAATAATCATTGTATAAATTCCAGGATGTCCACACACAGAAGAAAGTAATCCTGAAACTCTACAGCAAAATGTCTTATAGGTGCGCAGTTTGCTGCTGCGGTCATGAAATGGTAGCGGAAATGAGAGGTCTGGTCTCCTTTCGCTCGAGGTCACGTTAAGCCCTGCCCAGTTAGTTACACTAGTTACACTAGTTCCGTCCACACACAACACCTTCCATGATTAGGCGTGATTCTTTATTGAGTTTCAGTTCGAAACGATGCCCAAACCTGCGTTTCGTTAGACTAGTTTTGTTATACGACGTATCGTTAGTGAGCGTCCACACACACAATTTCATTGTAAAACTATCGCGAAACGGTATCACAATCGCAAACGGTATAACTAATCACGCCTAATCACGCAAAATGTAAGTGTGGACAGGGGGATATATGACTTCTATTCAATCAAGGGACAGTCGTAGATTGTTTTCAGACCAATGTTATTTCAACTCTTCTGAAGATGAAAATATTCTAGGCGCTAAAATTCCAAATTAATTTAACATTATCAATTTTATTGTGCCTGATTTTTATTTAATTCAAAGTGAATAAACCGGAAAGCATTATATCATACTCTGCACTGTATACCCATGACTGTCTTCAAGACTTGTTAGCCTCTTTTCATATTTGCCCTTACCATTCCTCTGTTTCTGGCTGTGAACTAATCTTCATTTTCCAGCTGACTGTTTGTAATCTCTCCTTACATCCAAGCTAAAGTTTCCAGACTCATTTGTCAGAATTATAATCTAATTATTTATTGAACAAGCTGTAATACCTTCCCCTGCTAGTTCGCTAGTTGTTGTATGAACTCATCTTACAATACTATGCAGTGATAAAGAAAATTTGTTCTTCAAACATATAAGGCTTGTTCAGTTATACGGTGCAGTAAACTGTCACAAAAAAAAAGCCGCTGCATTTTTGTAAATGTGTAAAATGAATGGCAACTGCGTGCAACAAAGGACTTTTGTGGCTTATGCATTCACTGAGCTCTGTGTTATATGATGTGAAGCTTATTACACTTTACATCATCATAAAAAAAGCAGCGGTTTTGCTTCATGATATCTGAACGAGCCTTCTAAGATTCAGAGATAATATTTATTTTTTCATTGAAAGATATAATGACCATATGAAATCCATGGTATTCTGTTTTAGGCCACTTACAACCAAATTGCTATGTAATTCCACAATCTCATAAGACATTTCCGCTGGAGCAAATGCAACTCATTCTGATGATCCATTCCAAAGAAATCCCTCATCTAGAATTCATTTCATCAATAAATTAAACTGGCTCTTGGAAAAACAAACCTGTATCCAAAGTAATGACCACCATTCTGCCATTGGCCTACCATTATACGGAGTAGGCCATTTTCTTGACATACTTCTCTGATTAACTTAAAGGTATTATCAACTTCAATTTACAAAAAACAATCATAAGAAGAGAAACCATCTAAATTTAGTTTGCAAGATTGCAATGTATGTTATCAGAATGTTTTTGACTTTTTTGGCCAACAAGATGTAAGCAAACTTGTACGAAATTGGAGAACAAGAGTGTTACACAAATAAGCACATATGGGACTATGCATTGTAATATGATGCTCAAGCTGATCAATCTATTCATTATTTTGCACTCACTACTCTGCTATTATTTATCCATTTGCCCTCAGAATTGTTTCACAGATATCATTAATCATTGTTTTTCAATATTCTATGTATACCATCTTGGATTCTGGGGGATTTTACTTTCATCCTTACCTCAACTCACGACTCCCTTTAAAACTAATAATTTGTGTAGATATTGAATTGCTAACTGTAACTGAAGGGTCCATCTCAGTCAGTATTCCATCATTACCTAAACAAATTTACTCTCTCCTTTATGAGGATGATATCCTACATTCCTAGTCTCTTCATTCAGACCTTTGAGTCTGATTGGTGGGAGATAATATTCCACCAGCGTTTTCATGAACAGACAAATGCGTCATATATATTACTGTACTCAGTAAGGATTCTTTGGTTCATAATATTGATGCCGATTCGATCCAGAAAAAAACATTACCATAAATCTCTGTGTATAAGGCGCACCTGTGTATAAGGTGCACCCCTATTTTGTTGTTGTTGTTTTGTTGTCGAAAACCCACGCGGGGAAGGACCTTCATTTTACATCGAGGTGCAGTTGAAGTTGTGAACTTGTCACAAATAATAGTAACAATGTTGTTGTAGAAGAATGTGTATGATCATTAATGTAAATTAAAAACAGGTCCAGACTCTAAGGCTTCATGATACCAAGTGTCCCACACCAGCCTCATCACATCACCTAGCAGAAGCACTGTGTTCTATGCCAAACATCAATAGTCATGCATGATATGAATAGCATCCTCTTAATTTCTGACAATGGAGTACCTAGGATAGAACCTTGTGGTACACCATTTGTTATAGAAAAAAAAATTGAGGAATTATTATTATAAACTACATATTGAGATCTATTAGAAAGATTACTTTCAAACCAAGATGACAGACAAATGTGAGTGTTGTTGTAGTTTCCGAGTGGTGAGTCAACACACTGATTACTGAGCTGGGAGACATTGCCAGGCATAGCGCCATAAATCGAGGAAAACAATATATATATATTTTTTTCTGTACCTGTGTATAAGACGCACCCCCGACTTTCAAATTTTTTTGGCAGCAAAAAAGTGCGCCTTAAACACTGAGATTTACGGTAATTGAAACACATATCTTTCTAGAGGCCTTATTATGGGCATATCCCCTTTTCATACATTGAATATCTTCCCCCAGTATGAGGTGTTCAACATTTTGTAAATATACATAGATATTGCACTTGCAAGATTGGCAAATAAAGCAAAATGCAGAATATGAAATTAGTTAAATCACAATAAATTATTGCAGGATTAAGTATGATTAAATGTATCACTTGAAGATGACTAGTTATTTCTGTGTCACAAATTAGGATGCTGTTTAATGTGTAGTGTAGACCATGCATGAGATAGTGTCTGAATGTGTAGACTATTAGCTGCCTGCTTTGCTAGTGATATGAGGCCTTCTTCCGTCTATTCATAATTACAAAATGAGGGCTCTTACTTTGTTCATCTCTCCGTCCCTGTTGTGCATGGAATAATAATAACTAAATATTGACTACCCTGATCTCATTGAGTACATTACTACCCAAATGGCTGACGATAGGTCAATAGTCTGTCAACTATGCAACCGTGCATTCTTATATATATGATTGGCTCTCGACATATGATATAGGCCTGCTATTGATGTGTTTGGTTTATTTATCATCTTCTTCTAGCTAGAAAGATGTTGGCTCTATGTGTTCACTATGTTTAATAGTCATTTCCATTCTAGCTCTTACTGGGAAATATATGTATACTAATTTACAGTTCTATGTTTTCCTATAAAGCATATATATGATTGGTTATATGTATATATGATTTATACATGATTCTATTGCCATTAGATATATCGTCGCTGTTTTCACGAAGTGACGGTAGTGAAAAAAAATTGCATTCACTTTGCATTACGATTTTCCTCACTACCGTCACTTCGTGAAAACAAGGACGATATGGGTAATAGGAGTATCTTTATGTAATATTTCACATATAGTAATGATGAAAAAAAATGTGTATGTGGCCTACATACATTGTATGTGATATTCACAACATATATCATCTGGTGAGAACCTGAGGATGTTAATTTTCATACTTTTACAGAGATTACTTGACCTTCATGGCTCTTCAAAGTCAATGTCATTGTACACATTAAATATTTATTTTCTAATTTGGATATTGAGGTTTTTGCTAACGCCCCTTTTGGCTTACAGCAGATAATATGCTAGTTCAAATCGTCCCCAGGTTATTCATGCATCAAATATTACATTTGTTCATTCAGATTTTTTTTCTCCATCAGTGAAACCTTTACCTGAAAATCTGCCCTGTATGTGACCTTTACTGATAAATATTCTCATTGAATAATGTTGGAGGTTGGTTGGTTGGTTCATTTTACGTGACTGCTAAGAAAGCATGTGTACCGGTATGCTTGTAAGTAAGCAAACAGGGGACCAAACAACATTAGGTCCTCTCCAAGAGACTTGATAATAAGGATTACCAAAAGGCACTAGAGCATCAAATTGGTTTCAAACCTGGGACCATCCCGATTACGAGACCACTGCTCTACCACTGAGCCACCACGCCTCACTCAGAATAATATGGCTACTTCTCTCTTCCTATCGATGCAATTGAAGGTGGTAAATGTTAACATTGATCTGTGGTAGAAGGCATAGCGCCAGACCAAGTGAACGCTGATATTTCGAGATGGTTTGGTAAACCATACCGCGCTTTGGAATCGACATCCTCGTTTGCGTTCGTAATGGAGGGAGTAATCATTCGCGTCAATATTTATCTACTTCGCTACTTCTCCTCCCCTACTGCGGCGAATGGCGCCGGTCGACGCATCTCCACGCAGATCCAGCTTGGAAAATATGTTCTGAATTTTATTGAGAATTTGGATTGAGATGTATTGAAGGCCCTTGTTGGGTTGGATGTATGTCAATGGATGCACTATTGAGAGGGTGGTTTGTGAGGCATTTATGATTGCTTTCATACCTCCATAGAGACGCAGGATATAGCAAGCGCTTTGTCATTTACATACTGTATTCTAGGAATGCTGATCGATATTCACACTCTTCTATCATTTAGTGAATCTATACTTTCTAACTGCCTCTTTGTGAATCTTCTTTTTTCCATTTTCTCTTGAGGCACTTTGTTACACTGAAAAAGGAAACGTTTGTTTGAAAAGGAGTGGGGTTTTTAGAATGTGAATATGACATTTTGTGAAAGTGTATCTTAGAATTAGAACCAATGAAATTCCTGTGTTATCCTAATTTTCTATGAAGATTTCATCATATGAAGTCAGCATCATTTGTTTTACCAAATCTGTCTTAAAACATAAGAAAAAAAAAGGTTGCTATCACACTTTAGTATTAATCTTGCAAATGTCTAGCACCATTTGATTTGATTTGTAAATTGATGTTATTGATAGAGATACCGGTATGCAGCAACAACTGTAATTAAACATATTAATGAATAAATAAAACTGATGAATAGCCTATGTGGAGCCAGAAAGGCATGGAGTCCCATACTTCAACACAGACAGAATGTTCTATGCTTGATGCATTTACAATACAACACAAAACAAGAGCACAAAATCAGGAGAAAGTGGACTGAATTAGTTAGACTAATCCAGACAGGTAACTTAAAACTGTTCCAACTCGGCTACAAATTAGATTCTTTATTTTTTCATTTTACCTTGCCACTAAAGCACTACTGCCCCCGTTTTCTGTTGAGTCCAAAAAAGAGAAGGAGGAGGCCAGAATACAGAACAAACACAAGTCCCCCACAAAACTCACGCTCGACGTGACTGCCCATCGCTTTTTGTCGCCCCTCGCCTGACTCGGACCTGACTACTCTTCTTTATTATGTCTTCAAGTTGGTTCTTCTTATTGAAAAACATGAACTTGAGCAGACATTGTAAATGAGGTGCGAATGTAACACATATTGAGATCACAAGCTACTCTTGTACCCTCATTCAGACCACCAGAATTCAATGTATAAATATGTACTGTATAGCCACAGTACATGATAAGTACCTCATTTTACCCAAGTTTGAATGTTGTATTATGAGAAGGTTGTATATATTGAAACCCCTGTTTGAGCATCGTTCAAATGAAAACTCGACATAGGATTAGTATCTGCTCTAGTCTTTTTTTTTTCTTTTTTTGTAATGTAAAAAATCTCTGCAGGTCCCAACATGAATCCTCCCTCCCTTGTTACTCAATCTTTATCATTAGAATATTCCATACTGTTAGAGTAATATGTCATATAACAATAATATTATATGAATGGTTTTATTTTTCCACTTTAAATCAGTGATTTGTCCTCTTTAAATCAAATAATATGTAATATAGAATCAATTCCCTGCAATAATCAGCCTTTTCACACACAGCTAAAATTCTATAAACATAATTAGTTCAAAGGTCTTTAAACTAAGCAGCTGTACATACGACATCATTCACACACAGAAATTTCGGTGCGATCGTTAATCGTTTCGTGATTAACTACTGCTCTTAAAATGCGCAGTAGTGCCATTGCGCATTGAAGGTCAGGTCATATCAAACAAAGCACACGCTCCATCCATTTTAAACACGTTTAAACTGTTCACACACAAAATGTCAAGCTCTCTAGATACGAACTTCGTATCTGCAGCCTGCTTTGAGGGGCGTATGAATGGCAACTTTGTATCTATCCGAACATCGTATAAACGATGTTCACACGGAAATTTTTCTTTAAAGCTGTTTAAAACTGTTGAGTTAAACATGTTTATACTAATCATCTCTAGATACGATGAATTTT